>CAWUFW010021920.1:0-108273 GCA_963921515.1 Calotriton arnoldi
TGGCTTGGCCGGCTGCAAGATGGCCGCACTCTAGTGGGCTCTGCCAGCCAAGCTTTATCATCCGGCATAATCCTGCAGGCTATCGCATCCTACCTGCACTTTTACACCGAATCCTGATTCCCCGCGGCGAGAGGCACCGATAGGAGCTGTTTCCGTCCTCCTGCTCGGCCGGGCGGCTGAGATCTATCGAAGTGAGGCGGCGCCTGACCTGTGTTCCGGCTCCCGTGTGGGCCGCGACAACTTCCTCCGGGGCCGCGCGGACCATTGGCGCCGCCCGCAGCAGGCTGGGATCGGAGGTCCGACCAACGAGTCTCCCGGTGAGTGGCGCCGCCTCGGGGGCGATTGCTGGTGTGGTTGGGGGTCCGCGGGCCGAACCACCGGGTCCGGGACACCGCGGCTTTGCCGCTGCTGCCTTGCCCCGCCTCCCTCTGGCCGTCCCTAACGGCGGCTGATTACACCCGGATCCGGTGATGGGGGCAGCGGTCCCCCCATGCCTCCTTGCCCGCCCTGCCCCCTGAGTGCTGTGCGCCCCCTCCGCTTGCATTTTACCATGGTCCGGCCGGGCTGAAACCCCCTGCTTTGCTGCCTCCAATCTGCATTATCTCCTCGGCGGCCCACTTGGTTTCTGCCTTTGGCCCACCTACTCTTTGGGCCTGAGCTATATCGCTCCTGCGCATCATCATCTGGCTCCTGAGACTGGTGGAGAGGCCCCAAGTACACATCCTGCGGGGCCTCGCCCGTGTGGACTCCCGGCGCCGGCCTCATGTTGGGTCCTGTACTGGGCTCCTGCTGACAGCTGCTGGCCGCTGCGGCCTTTGTGGGAGCCCTCCTGCATTGAGCGCCCTCCTTCTCCTGCTGCTGGTGCTGGGTGCCGCGGGTGCCCCCCGGCCATTGCCTGAGGGGGGGACCCGCCTGCGCCTTGTCTCCCTGCCTGAGGGGTGCTCCTCTGCACACTACGTGTGTCGTGGGACTGGAGGTGTCCACACCCAGCTACGCTACACTTGCTCAATCATCTCACCCTGCCCTGCTCTCCGAGCCCTTGGTGCCTTGCTGGAGTGCCTGGGGCTGCCCGTCGGGCTGCTGGCCTTCTACAATTATTAGTGGTGTCTGTGGTGAGACGGCGGCGGCGGATTCACTGTTTATCAGGTAGACCCACTGGCTTGGTGGCCCCTGACCTCTCCCATCACTCCAGGGGTCTATCCTCTGAATCACGGCTACCTCCACTGTGTGGGTTCTGCTGAGCTGCATCTCACCTCGTCACGCCAGCTGATGGTGGACAGTGTGTTTCTGCCCATTCTTCTGCATCTCCGCCTCCCGTTGGCCTTATTCCCGACTGCCGGGTCTTTCATCATGGGGAAGACTGACCCAAAACAGCCCAAGATAGCCTTTGAGCTCTGGAGGTCTTCCCGACAGGACGGAGCTGGTTCCGAAGGTGCCGATTCTGCTGCCACGATGGATGCCCCCCCCAGTCGTGACGACGATTTGAAAGCCATAATGCTCAATGTCAAGTCGACCGTGACTGGCATCGTGACACAACTGGACCAACTCTCCGCCCGTCTGGACTCGGTTAAGGCCCGTGTTGACTCCCACGACAATCGTCTGCTGCATGTCGAGACCAGGGTGTCGGACGCCGAGGATGCCGCCACCCAGGACCGTCAGAAACTACTTCAGATGGATAAAATTCTGGCGGTCATCCGTGAGAAGAACGAGGACTTGGAGGCCCGCTCCCGCCGGAGCAACCTCCGTATTACGGGCCTTCCGGAAATCCACCAACATTTCACGGATGGAGGACTTTGTGGAACAGCTGATAAGGGAACTTTTTGGCGATGCCCTCTCCCCAGTGTTCATCGTGGAGCGCGCACATCGCTCACTTGGCCCGCGTCCCGGTCCCGTGCTACCTCCACGTCCCATCATTGCAAAAATTCTGAATTTTCGTGATCGGGACGCCATCCTTCGAGCGGCACGAGATAGGGGCACCATCAACCATCAGGGTAACACTCTCTCCTTTTACCCGGATTACACCCTTACTGTGCAGGCGGCTCGGCGTGAGTTCCTTCCGGCCAAGCGCATTCTCCAAAAACACGAGGTCTCGTACTCCTTGGCCTACCCGGCGAAACTGAGGGTCCGTCAGGGGGCAAAAACACTCGTCTTCCCGGACCCAAGAGAGGCCCTTGCATTCGCCAAGAAGCTTGACAGAGAGACCCGCTCCTCTCCTTCCAAATCTCAGACTGACGGTGCGGATCGCCTAAGTGACAATGATTAAAGTGTGAACATTGGTTTTCATTTATTCCTGTTCTGTATGATGCCTAACACCACCTAAGCTTGGCCACCCTGCTTCACTGCAGGGGTGTATGCCTGGCCCTGCCATGCCCTCACGGGATGATTCCCTACTTTAAAGTTGGCCTTTCCTCTCCCAGTTGTGGGTTCCTGGGGCGGGGAGGGTGGGTTACTCAGCCTAATTGGGGGGTTGGAGTGGGTGTGGGGTTGGGGGTATTTGGTCGCTTGGGGGGTTGGGTTGGGGTGGGGGGACGGGTCTCTATTGGTTTTTTTTTGTTACTCAATCTGGGATGTGGCTTTATTCTGCCACCGTTTGTTTGTTATGCACTGTTTCCACAAGCCTAGATCTTGACACTGCACTGTGCTTACTGCTTCTACATGCTGCGAGTCAAACGTCCTTTCACTCTTGCGTACACATTATGCCTCTGGTTCCTTCCCCCACTAGCTTGCTGTATGTATTTGCCCTGAGTGTACGGGGTGCTGCCTCTGCGAACTGTTGCGTTCTGCACTATGGCCCCCTCCCCGCCAGATTTAGGTCGAAGTGCTCTTCTCATTTTGCCCGGTCAACTGATGTCTCTGATGCACAGTCTGCTCCCGCCCGTGGCGCTCCCCACCTGCATTGCGCAATGTTGCACTTAGGTCCATTCCCTCATGGCTGACATAGTTTGCTGGACCTGGAATGTCCGTGGCCTGAATGATTACCGTAAGGCCCGACTGATACACTCACACCTACAGAGACACAGGGTGGACATATGCCTCCTACAGGAGACGCACCTGATGCCCGGGTCCCTCTCCAGACTCCAGGCGCGCTATTGGGGGGAATCCCACTCCTCTACCTACTCTTCATACGCCAGGGGGGTCTCTATTCTTATACGCAGGGGTCTACCCTGGCGCACTGATCAGGTGCTCACCGATCCAGAAGGCAGGTATGTTATCCTCCACGGCTCACTTTTGGCCCAGCCCGTGACGATCGCCGCGGTCTACGGTCCCAACTCAGACGATCCGGACTTCTTTAACCATATCTGGCACCTCATTTCTGCTTGTGGCCCTGCGGCAGTTGTCTGGGGGGGGGATTTTAACGTCACTCTTTCGGCGGCCCTTGATCGGTCTGGTTCCTACACGTCTCACCCGCGTGCCACAGCGGCCCTTACATCTATCTTAACTGATAATTCCCTTTGTGATGCCTGGCGCCACCTCCGGCCTGATGCCCGTGAGGGAACATGGGTCACCGGCGTGAGGGGCTGTTGGTCGCGCATAGATTTCTGGCTGACCTCCTTGGACGTTCTGACCTGGCTAACCGACGCTGCGCACTTGGCGCGCACCTTCTCTGACCATGTGCCGGTCCAGCTTTGCCTCCGTCCCCCCCACTCCCCGCAACGTGCATTCACCTGGCGTCTCCCCTCAAATGCTCTCAGGGACACTGTCTTTAGTGCTGACATTCAAACTGCTATTACTAACTACTTTGACTTAAACGCTGGATCCGTTGACTCGGCTTCGGTACTTTGGGAGGGGTTTAAGGCTGTAATCCGGGGCGAATGTATTTCCAAACAGGCCGGTGTGCTTCGCTCCATCCGCAATGTCCTGGCTAAGCTCGAGGCTGACATCAAAGATCTAGATGCCGCCTAGGCGCGCAACCCCAGCCCTGAGACGCTGGCATCGATACGCCGAAAACACACTGAATTCTCTGAGGAAGCCGCCCGTGAACTTTCCTTCTTGGGTAGGGAGGGCCGCGCTCGTCGCTTTGGCGAAGGCGACCGACCGGGACGTAACCTTGCCAATCCCCTCCGCCCGCCACGCGCTGCCTCCTATATTACGGCCCTCAGCGATGGGGGTTCGGCTAGAACCACTTCCCCGGAGGAAATTAAGTCCCGCTTTCTAGATTTTTATTCACAGTTATACTCCGCCGGCACCACTCCTTCAGATGAGACCTTTCACCAATATTTCGAGTCTATAGGGCTGGTCTGGCTCGAGGATCATGACCGGGAATTTTTAGATGAACCATTTTCCAGGGAGGAAATACTTACAGCCATCTGTGGACTTCTCGGGGACAAGGCCCCGGGCCTGGATGGCCTACCAGCCTCATTCTACAAAATGTATGCTGATCTCCTGGTACCACACTTGGCGGCTCTGTATAACGAATCCTTTGATTCTGGCCTCTTTCCGCAGTCGCTCCGTGAAGCCGTGATCACTCTGCTTCTTAAACCCGAAAAGCCTGCAGATCGTCGCGATTCCTACCGCCCTCTTTCCCTAATAAATTTAGATAACAAAATTTTCGCCAGACTGATTGCCTCCCGCCTTCAGTTATTAATGCCCCTCATTGCCCTCCCGGACCAATCCGGCTTTATTCCCGGCAGGGCTACCTCGCACAACCTCCGTACTATTTTTTCCGTGTTACATCAAATTAATCCTAGTCTTCCCGCGTTGGCTGCCCTGCTGGACGCTACTAAGGCGTTCGACACGCTTGAGTGGCCCTTTTTATTTTACCTCGCATTGACTTCAGCGCACTGTTTATTCGCAAGATCAGGCTACTGTACACCAATCCCTCGGCACGCCTTCGCATCAACGGCCAGATCTCTGACCCCATCAGCATTGCTCGTGGCACCCGGCAGAGGTGCCCTTTATCGCACATGCTGTTTGCTATTGCAATGGAGCCCTTAGCTGCCAGGCTTCGGCAGCACCACACTCACAGGGGCATTGGTTTTTCGGCCCGCTCCCTTCTCGTCTCTATGTATGCTGACGACGTAACCTTATACGTCCGTCACCCTCAGGAAAATCTCAGCCCTCTGGTCCGGGAAATCATTCGATTTGGCGGGCTCTCTGGCATTCAAGTCAATTGGAGCAATTCGGTGTTGTTCCCCTTGACCGATGCCACCACGTCGTTCACTCCAGATTTTCCGTTTGTGTGGGCTTCGGGCCCCACGCGCTATCTAGGCATTTGGTTGAGCAGGGACTTGGACGAACTTTGGAGATCCAACTTCGGCCGTGCAGTCGACTGGCTGGAATCCAGGATCCCGTCCTGGAGCCGGCTCCCGTTGTCTCTGGCTGGCCGGATCGCAGTTGCTAAGATGGTGGTCTTGCCAAAATTTCTCTACCTGTTCTTAAACGTTCCTATCCCACTCACTACTCACTTTTTTCGCAAATTACGATCCCTAATCATTTCGCTCGTCTGGGCGGGGAAACAGCCACGAGTCGCGTACGACATCCTCACCCTCCCCATGTCTGTCGGAGGCATGGGCGCTCCTGACCTCAAGATTTACGCCTTGTGCGACAAGGCCAGTTTTTTACACTTCTGGATTCATCCTACCCCCTATCAACCTCATGTTGCAGTTGAGACAGATATAGCATCCCCCTGGCCACTGTCCACGGCTCTGTTCGCGCCGGCGGTGCGTCCGCGAGCGGAGGTTGACACAGTCGAGACTTTGCGCTGGGCCTGGTCCGGCCTTCGCCGGCTCTCTAGTCTTCCCTCACTTTCTGCAAATGCTGTGCCAATAGTGAACCACCCTGACTTTCCCCCTCTCCAGCCCTCTGGCATGTCTAGGCATGCGACGCGTTTGGGTTTGCGGACAGTTGCGGACCTCTACCCAGGGAATACTTTTTACTCCCTACCCGATTCCTCGAGCCCGCTGGACACGCTTCTATTCTACCAGCTGCGAGCTGTCTGCCGGAAGCTTCACTCTACATTTCCTCAGCCCCCACCCACTATGCCGGCCCTGGACTTCATATATACTTCCCCGTCCCCACACAAATTAGTCACCAAACTCTACGCTCTTACGCTAATGTCCACCTCCATCTCTGCTGACCGGGCGCGGGTGGCGTGGGGTGCTGATCTGGGTATAGACATTGCGCTGGCTGACTAGCTATACTGCTGTAATCAGACGAAGAAGCTGTCACCAAATTATCGGCTTCGTCTGATACATTTTAAATTTTTGCACAGGCTGTACCGCACCCCTGCGCAGCTCCACAAGATTGGACTAATACCAAGTGACGCTTGCAAGCGCTGCGCTGCCTCCACCGCTGACTTCGGTCACTTAGCGGGGCTATGGCCCAAGGTATCCGAATTCTGGCAGAAGGTGTGCTCCACGATTTCTGATATTACTAGCATCACGGTGCAGCCTGACCCCCCCCATGTGTCTTCTTGGTTTTGTAAAATTCTGCCCAGATGCCTCTCGACGCCTGATTGCAATGCTGCTATTACTGGCCAGGCGTAGGGTGGCCATGTGCTGGGGGCGTAGGCCTGCTCCTAGAGTCGAGAGCTGGCTGGAGGACGCCTCTCGGTGTCAGACCCTGTTATCTGAGTTTTGGGACTTATTACCTGACAGGTCCCGTCCGGTTGACATCTGGGGCCCTTTGGTAACTTACCTCCTCTCCCGCACCCATCCCAGTGGCGCTGCCTCTCCCGCGCTCCCCGCCGGCCCTGGGTCTGCGGCGGCTGCCGGCGCTGGTCGGTGACTGCCTCCCGCTTCCACATAAATTCCCCCGCCCTGTGGCACTCATTGCTGTTGTCCTTGCAGAGTATGTGACCCCCATGAGGGGAGGGATTCCAGTGTAGTGATGTAGTGATTCTGCCTTAATGTATTTATGCTTCTTGCCAGGTGTAGTCGACTCGTTTCCGTACGCTTGACTGGGTTTGTATTGTGTCAATTTGAGCTGCTGCGTAGCACAGTGTAATGTGTCTGACTTGAATTTCTTCAATAAAGGTTTTGAAAAATAAAAAAAATAAAAAATAAAACATTGTGCCCCTGCATGTATTTAGAGTTGTGAGTGTGTGTTCACCCCCCTGCATCCACCTCCCCATGCGGGAGCCTCAGTCTGCTCAGACCATTCTATTCGTCACAGTCAAGTACTGAAGGGCTACTTGGCCCAGTTACTCAGGATCCATAGTAATTCGGGCTCAGAGAAATCAGGATTAAAAGGTGCTAAATCCATTGTTGGGCCCAGGAGCTCCTGCTTGCACTCTGAACGGGGTTCTGATAATCTATTATTTTTTTTACCTTTATTTGTTTGATGTAGTAATTAATTTAATATTAATAATTTTTCATTCATAAAAAATAATTGTATTAATTCATTGGTGGGATTTGTAGTACTAGGAACTGTAGATTTTTATTTAAAAAAATATATATATTTCTATGTTTTTAATTAAATGTGCAATATTACCTTCGTATTTTTTCATACATTTTATGTATCTATAAATATATTTTTATTTTAAACATAATTAAATGTGCTTATTTTGTTATATTTTTCAATTTGTTTTTATTTTTAGTATATATAAATCCTCTTAAAGTCCAAAACTGTCCCTACCGTTGTTTAGATTTGAGTGGCAATAGTAAAAGTAATCCCTTCAAAATCCTACATATTCCCTGCTTTGCTTACATTGAAGGGAGAATAGTATATCCAACCTCTCCAAATTCCAACACGTTCCCTACTGTTGCTCAGATTTAAGTATGAATTATAAATCGAATCCCTCCAAAATCCAGAATAATCCCTGCTTTTGCTTACGTTGAAGTGGGATTAGTTGATGTGACACCATCAAAGTCCCTGCTTCTTACAAGGAAATTAGAAATCTCGCTCCTTCAAAATCCAAGGCTGTCTCTAATATTGTTTATTTTGGATTGTTAACATGCATGGTATTATTTTATTATTTTTAAATTGTTTGTAAAAATAAATTATTTGTAATTTTTCCATTTATATTTTATTTTTGTTAGTTTTGTGTTAATTTATATTTTAAATATGTTTTTATTAATTTTTAAATATAATGAGAGAGATGTTTCTATATTTTCAATAGTATGGATAAAGTATATTATTATTTTCTTTCTTTGCATGATCCTGAGATAGTACCACAGGATCGCTGAAGCCAATGGTAGAAAGCCACAGGTGTTCTGTGTGGGTTTCACTTCCTGGAAAACTGCAAAACCCGCAAGAAAAAGCAAAAAGTGGTGTTTAATATGAAAGAGTGATTTTTATACATTTTTAAGCATAGATATCGTCTAATTTGGTCAATTAATGAGTCTTTTTTTTGCAAAAAAATCATTCTTTTTACATTTCGGGTCTGTTGGAGTACTGCAGGAGTACTGTAGGAGTACTGCAAAATCACTTACACAATATGAAAGACATCTGATTTATTGAATCACTGTCAGCCTCAATGTACAGGAAGTTCCCACCCCTTTACCTTAACACTTAATTTCTTATTACCACTTTTGTTTAATTAGAGCGTGTGCTGTTCCTTACACCTTTATTTCTATTTCTGCAATTGTTTTGGTGTGTCAAATGTGGCTTCTTGTGAGGAAAGTCCAGCCAATGGTTTTATTAATTTAGATCTCAGCTGAATCTCTGGTAGCTATGGCAGAGCAGACAGACGTAATTTATGGAAAATGAGTAACACTTTCAAGTTCTCACTCCAATTTGTAAAAGGTAAAGTGCACTTGAATAAGCAGAATGACACCAAAATACAACAATCTTATAGGGGGAATTTGAGAAATTAATTTAATGAGATATAAGGAAAAATAGCACCAAAAACCACTAAGCACAAATGGTTGTATATGGGAGCTGCCGAACAGGAAGTAGCCACAGTTTCAGGCTACAATAAAACACAAACTTCATGTTTTTAGTGGTTATAAAGTATCCTTGATGTGCTCTAACTGGGAAAACCCCAAGGTCACTGTAAAGACGTTGTGAGCACATTGAAGGAGCGCACATAGAGGGCTGCGTGTTGCATGAAAGATCAGTTCCTTTATAGTCCTTCTTTCTTAACACCGTCTGGCACCACCGCCACCACTTCATCAGGGATTGATAATCAAAGTTCTTGTTGACTCAATCTCAAATAAATAACCATGATATTAAAAGGAGAGTAAGATTCCCCATGTACGAGCTGTATTCTAGAGTGTCACTGATCAGGCGTGCTGTCGGTTACCGCATCTTTATCCTCCAGAGGTCTGGAAGTACAAAAATGTTCTGAGTACCAATTTTTCATACATTTTAGTAGAACTCCAGTTAGAAACAACTATGGGTTCTAGGACCTCAGGAACATAACTTGGGGGATAAGATTCAGTCCAGCCGTGGCCACCAACGGGGTCCAGTTCACATTCAGTTGCTACCAGTCAGCTAGGCACTTCAGAGAAAAGGCCTAATGCAGCTTGTCATATCCCTGTAGCCAAACAGGAACTCAGTCAGCTAAGCATTGGGGTCCACCTCATTGTCCAGGTACATGTGGGAGAAGGTCTAGCCCTTCAGGTCTCCTCACACGTCTCAAACAGCAACTGCAGTCTTCTTTATTCTTCCAATGGCCCAGAAGGTGTTCAGAGGAGGGTGCCTTGGAATGCCACAGTTATGTGTAGCACCAGATAGTAAGTGGGACTGACTCCTGGCTCCTCCTTGACCCTTGGTGTAAACTTTCACTGGGGCAACTCTAACCACTGTTTCAGCAGGCAATATTTGTCCTACCGCAAAATATCCCACAGTAAACCGTACTCCCAAAATACCAGATGGGGAAACTCTTCTTTCCCTGTGTAGAGCGTATGTTCACAGAGAGCTGTGGCCATTGTAATGAGCAGTCCCCTCTTCTGTGGTCACTAAAAACTGGCTCTGGGTGTAGCTCATCTCCTGACCTGCTTTAGTGTCTGCCAGACTTGGGGCACAAAGGATGGTCATATATGAGATGTAAACTGGCATTTGATTGAGACAGGTCAAGACCCTTCAAAGTTAAAGAAGTTCCTGGGCCATCCTCCTTCCTACCGGGGAATGAAGCACATCACTTCAGCCAGGCCAGTGTCCCTGCTTTGGGAGCAGTTTTCATACTTCATTAATACCAAGTACGGACTGGGCAGCTTTTGGAGAGCTACTGCAAATGACCTCCAGGAGCTTCAGGCACAAAAAATAACATTCTAAAAATTATGTATCCAATATATTTATTTAAAGTCTGAATTCACAATTGAATTCAGCATGTAAGGAATATTAAAAATACTGGTTTAATAATTTTTTAACTGGTCTCAAATTTAAGCAAGCACAATTAAGATTTAAACAGACAGGGGCTGCCACAGTAAAAATAGGTTTTGGTGCCTTATCACTGTAGGGGCACGGCAACATTACATCTCTACCTGTCCCACTTTTCAATACCATGCGCACTACCTCGTGGGCTTACGGCCGGCATAGGGGTGACTTATTAATATTTAAAAAGGAGTTTTTTTTTAATTTATCAAAAAGTGTTATTTTAAAAGGTCTGAATATTGGTTTAGTCTGCAGAAGTCAGGCTACTATGGTAGGTCTAAAGTCATATTTTCCCTCTCAGACTAGTGGATGGCACAATAAGTGCTGCAGTCCACAGGCAACATTCCAGTATTCATTCCCTATATTTACTATCTATACCACATGCTATAACCTTCTAGGGAGGTTAAATATGCAAATCAGGGATTAGCCAAGGTCTACATGTTTTAGGAGTCAGACCCCAGAAATTGGGCACTTGACAGCAGCGCCTCTGTATGCAGAGTCTAAAAACGAGCACAGCAATCTAACACAAATGGGAGAGGAAGTAAAATGAACATTTTCTCACACACAATCAAATACTATTTTCGAGCTATAGCTTCAGTTTCACTCTGTGATACATATTGCAACATTTTGTTCAGCAGAAATTACCACCAGGCAGTAATGGGACAGATGCTTATTTGTTCAAACAAATATGTGTTTGCTTAGCATGTATGGAGCCCATCATAGATGGGGTGCATGCATCTTTCAATTTGAGTGCATGATTCTAGGTTCCCCTTATTGCAAGATAGCACTTTGCAGCAAATTAGATATCAAAACTAAGAGGAATTTCTTGCAGAATCACTCATGATATACAAATGTCAGGGATCACTGCTTTGTGCGGCTTTATCATATCACTTACAATTCCACTACTTTTCGGTCTAAATGTAGGTAGTTTCTTTGGGACCTTAGGATGTATGGTAAACTACCAGCCTTGTACTAAAGTGTTTCCCTCTCAATTGCACTTTTTTCAATATATATATTTTTTTGTGATGGCAATATATACATTTTTATCGTCTTTATAAAGGGCATTTTTCAAATGGACCATGATGTGCAATTATGCTTTCCTCAATATTAGCGAACAAAACCTTGGACAGTGATCCTTTCGGTGTGGCTTTAGAGTGCCAGCGATACTCAAAACGAATGTTGTTAATAAAGAGTGAGATTAGTATAGTGGTATTTTATTATTAAATGTTGATAACTGGTCTTTCTCATATCATTCTCCTTTTTATCTTAGACTGCCATTAAGGTAAGAGCAGTTTTGTACTATTTTCCATGTTTGCACAAACACGTACTATATGTTGACTGTGAATATGCCTGTTGTAAATTGAATTTTTAACTCATGAGGTTTGATTTATGATTTGTTATTTTCTTGAGATATTGATTTACAGATAAAAATCTTAGGTCACCCACAAAATCTTATTGGAACAAAAACACCAAAGCACAAACACATTTTCAGATTTCAGGTTGTACTGTGTTTTCTCTCAAATTCTTTATGAGGCAAAACATGGATAGTAGGAAATGAAAGAGCTTTAGTCCATTGTTCATGAATTATTATCCATATTTCAGTAGTTTTGCAGATGCATGCAGGTACTACTATTTAAAAGCTGATGGTAACATGAAGTGCTGAACTCAATTGAGAAGGACTTGCTCCATACCTAAATGGCCTTTGCCATTACCATGTTTTCCCATTTTGTATTAGTTCCTCATTCTATATGAACCCAGTGATGTTTGATCCTGGACTCTAAAAATGGAAACCGACAGCTAGTTTTCAGCAAGGTGTACTGGTACATATGCTTCTACACTCCAAGCAGAATGGAATCTATTACAGGTGGATTTTGTGTGAGGATATATTAATGAATTCTCCCTTCCCAGTATTGATTGACTTATATAGTAAACTCTCTGCAGGCTTCTGAAGGTTTCCACTATCGCTGAAAAGTCGAGTTATCTTTCTTTTTTCTCCATCAAATGCTTTATGAAAGTTAATTGTATGAAAGGTCTTGGTATAAACATTGCTGAAATAAGGTGGTCTGTAGATTAATCATTGCATAATTGCATTAGATGCTTTGTTATTTGACAGTTGATTGATACCTATGAGTGCCATTGTTGAGATTAAGCATTTATTCCCAGGCCTTGCAGGTTTATGGGCAGCTCATGTAGCTACAGTCATCACTCTTAGAAAGTTGGCATTTTTCTCCCCTTTTGTGCCTGCAGCCTTTCTTGGGTCATGTGACTATGTGAAATTGACAGTTATATGTTGTGAATTATTTCCAGGCAGTCACAATAGAGTGATTATGTGTGCCTGAATGAGCTATCTGCTGGCAGGATGGGGGGGCGGAGCTGAGCAAAGCCCCACTTGCATCTGAATAGGAAGTGCTCTGCCTTTACACACAGGACCTATCACCTCCACATTGTCACTGCAGCCAGCTTGGGGCCAGGGCAAGGGAGTCAGGAAATTCCATGCACTTCAAAGCCACTGTCTAGAAACTTCTCCCACTTTCCAGAAGGAGGGCACCAGGGTATAAATTTAGGACATCAGTCACTGACACATCAGTAAACTTCTGGACCTGTGGATACTCTGCCAGGAAGAAAGACTGCTGTGCTGCTGAAATAACTGCCACTCTGGTGGACTACTGACCTGCTGCTGCCTTGCTGAATTGCTGTTTTTCTGCCCCTTTACCCTCTTGCCTCAGGAAGCAGGACTGGACTTGTAACTTGAACCCAGGAACACCAGGGTGACTCTGAAGGGCTAGTTTGCTGGCTTCCTGATCTGAGCCTCTGGGACACAAAAAGCTCCATTCACCTTGGACCTACACCTGAACCCAGTCTGAATGAATCCTGATCCTCCAAGTGGTATTCCACCAGTCCTGGACTCTTTGTTGTGGTGCTAAAGGTACCCAGATTGCCAAATCCCAAACCTGACAAACATTTTTGGCCAAAAACTGTTCTGAGAACCAGGAGGAGACCAAGACGAACCTCCTCGTCTATCCGCCTGATGTCCATCGTCCAGTAGGATTGACTTTGCAGCTTCTCTAGCTAGGTTTTCTGCTGGAGATTTTCTACGTCCAAAAAAGAGACTAGGTCCGATCATAGAAATCTTCAATGTGGCTTCAACCCAAGGATCCCTCACAACGACACTACCTCCTCTGATATCGTCTGCAGCCTTGCCCTGCTGAACTTTACCTTCTCAGAGCATTTTTCTCAGAAATTCTTCTAAGTCCGAAGCTAAGCGCTGACCGGACTCAATCCACTTCTTGCATCTGAACCTTACTCCATTGTGGTTGGCTATATATTTAGTCTTTGACCCGGACTCGCAAGATTAGATGTCTGCAGTTGGTGCTTTGACATTTTAGGTGCTAGTTTTTATTAAAAACTTTAAAAATTCAAAACTTTCATTCAATTGATTGGAATTTTGTCATTTTGGTGTCAAATAATTAATTGAAAAATGTTCTATTTTCTATTTTTCGAAATTGGTGTAGGTTTTTTTTCTTGCTTTGTTTTTTCACTTTATTACTGTTTGTGTGCTGCATAAATACATTACATATTGCCTCTAACTTAATCCTGACTGCTTTTTGTGGCAAGCTAACCAGGGGTAAGCACAGGTTAATTTAGTAACTTTTGTGGTTCACCCTGCAAGGGATTGTGGCTGTTGCTTGACCAGGGCTCACACCCACATCAACCAGCAACCCAATTTTTCACATTGGTGTTCAGTGGTGTGTATCAGGAGTTGTATTTGTATAGTGCCATACAGGGATTTGCATAACACAAATTCCTAATTAAATAATTTGATTCTCACGTGGGTCTTTTCAAATTCTCCTTATTCTACCATTGGCGGTTTTATTTTTTTCTAAATTTCAGTACCCTACCCTCCTCCCTCCCCATTTTACCAGGGAGATGGAGCTGACCAATGTTGACAACCACACTAGGCTTGAGTTGCAAAGGCTCTGCAAGGTTGGAGGGCTGAATGTGGGCAAGGAAGCTTCCCAAGTGGAGGACATGAACTTAAATGAAGATGAGGAGCAGGGCCCAAAGAGGGAACCTGAGCTGCAGGAATAGCCCAACTGTCCCGCAAAGAGAAGTCAGGAAACCCAGGATGGGGCTGGTATCAGTGAATCCTCCAGGGCACTATCACAAAAGGAGTTTGAAAACAGAGGTTGGAGTGGAAGCTCAAGTTGGAGCTGGTTAAATTAAAACTGGTTAAGGAGAAGGCTGAGAGGGCGTTAGACGGAAAGAAACTACTGTTGGAGCATGTGAAAGGCAATGTACAAGTGGCAGTGTACCAACTGTGTCTGCTGGAGAGGTGAGACTCTGCACTCCGCAGGAGCTGCTGCCTAACTATGTGCTGGGGGATGATACAGACAAACGGTTTGTTGCCTATGACATTGCATTCAGATTACACAAGGTCCCTGAGGAATACTGGGGGGATAGCATGTGGAAGCACATGCCCACAGTGGGAAAGGATGCTCTTCTTTCACTAGAAGATCAGACTAAGTATGCCCCCATGAAATCCGCACTTGTTGCAAAATTTGGGCTGTACCATGAGAAGCACCATCAGAGAGTTGGGACAGCCACAAACTCCAAAATTATTCCTGGGTGAACTTCTTAAATTATGCCAGCAAAGCACTGAAGGGCTGGGTGAAGGGAAGAAAAGAAAAGAGGATGATTTTACTGGGCTGTACAACCTTATCTGGGTCAGCACCAGAATTTCTAAGAGGGCATCTGAAGGTGACTCCTAAAAGGGTGGTCATGGTTCCCAATAGAAAAAAGAGGGGGCAGATAAAAATAAAACTAAGGAGTTCTCTCAAGGCCCCCAAAACAGTTCACAGGAGAAAGCATCCCAATATGGCCACCAGATGAAAGGCTTCCTAGACAAGAATACTGGAAAACTTGTCCCTATGGAAGAATAGCCCAGACAGCTGCCAGGAAAGGGAACGGCAAGGGGTGTGAGAATCCAGCCCCTGCATGACCCACGGCACAGGTAGATGGGGAGCGGGATTAGGTGCCCTGGATTCTACCGAGGAGGACATTACTTCCCTTGGTGACCTGCTGATCTCGGTGGATGACAAGTGGAAGGGGGACTCACCAAGGTAAAGGCACAGAAGGACTGCACAATACGTGAGGCCCTGTGGCGGCAACTGAATCCAGGCAGCTGGTTAGACCTCTGGAGATCACCTCCTATTGTACAAATTGTGTAGTGAGCCTAAGGATCCTTAGCATGGTGTAAACCGTGTGCTGGTAGTTACCCAATGTTACATGGTCTTCCTACTGGGGCTGGCTCATGACATACCCCTGGCAGGACAACTGGGGCAGGATAAGACCTTTGTCAGGCTTATCACTCACTTCTGTTGGCCCCAGATGAGGACAGCCTCTGTCTGTAGAATCTGCCTCACCTGCCAGGCTAGTGGGAAGACTGGGACAAAGCTAAACGTTGTTTTTGGTACACCATTTGAGAGGGGGGTATTGATATTTTATGACTCTAGGACCCCGACGTAGCCTTAGGCAGCAGGTTCATCCTGGTCTTAGTGGACAATTCAACTAGGTCCCTGAGGTCATCCCTCTGAGGACTGTCACTGCACCTGTAGTGGCCATGGCCCTGATGGGGATATTTTACCAGAGTAGGTTTTTGCAAAGAAGTGGTGTCTGACAGGGCCACCAACTTCATGTCTGTGTACATGAAGTCTATGTGGAAGTAATGCAGAGTTACTTATAAGTTCTCCACACCATACCGCCCACAAGCCAATGGATTTGTTGAAATATATAACAAGACTTTAAATGCATGATTTTGCGTCTGCCTGAGCTCATGAGGTGGAAGTGGGACATCCTCTTTGCATGCCTGCTTTTTGCTTAGAGGAAGGTACCACAGAAGGGAATGTGATTCAGCCCATTTGATCTTCTGTATGGTCACCCTATCAGGGGACCTTTCAGTCTGGCGAAGGAGGGGTGGGAGCAAGCTCCCATGAAACTGCCCAGAATGTGGCTAGCTACAAGCTAGATTAGAATGTAACTGGATGAATATATGATTAAGTGCATGTATTGATAAACCACCATTGATTTATGCATTCATTATTTCACCATGAAGATATAGACTTACCTCATTCATTTATAGAGTCTCCTGGTTGTGCACTCACTAATCTATGAATCCATTAATTCACTCATTCTTCCATTCAGTCATTCTCATATTTACTCACAAAAATTTGACAAATCATAAATAATCTATTCCATTTACAAAACAGACATATTGGCATCTGTCATTGTTTCTTATTTTGTGAGACCATACTATGAAGCAATAATCCTGATTTATAAGTAAATATTTAATTTTAAGAATATATGATTAAATGCCACAACATCACCTAATGCCTAAACATGAGCACATGCAATATTGTACAGCTATTATACAACCAAACAAAAGATGTTCATGAGTGCTCTGGATGGATCTGAAACAGGTAATATTTGAAAAGATAAACATCTCTTGGGTTGGCAGAATGCACACTTACAATCCAGGACAACTACCCATGTATCCCATGTCATTGTAGAACAGATATGACAGCACCATGGCATAAAAATCAAAAAGAAATAATGCAGTGGAAAGTTGGTACCACTCCTTGTAAGGGACAATAGGATGAAGCCTCCCTACACATTACCAATTGCTATAAATATTAAAAAGGATCAACGCTACCAACAGCTCAGAATAGAAATATGTATACTCAGTTGCAACTGAAAATATCAAAACAAAACAAGGAAATACCAAGCCTCCATAACAGGAATATTACTCTAAAAATCCCAATTTACAAACTAAATATAACACATAACTGTGAACATGAAGGACCTAAATAATAATTATTGGATCATTATTATTCAGTTAAAAATATGTATTTAACTTTAAGCAAAATCCAGTCAGACTGAAAAGTAAACATTTCTTAAATAAATATTAAAATAAATAAACAGTAAAGCACAGACAAACATTATAAAACTGAAAAAATAACAAAAATAAACACAATACATAATACCCTGTAAAAATCATCCAATGCCTAGAGATAACCAATCTTTAATTTACACTACAATAAGGCCCTACGAAGGGATGGTTTTCTGGTGAACTTTACAAATGGGTTAAACTGAATACCATAGACTCAGTTTACGACACCATTAAAAAGCGCAATGCTCCGACTGTCTATGTTGTTGTTATGATATGTTATTGTGGTTTTATAGCGGTACCCAGAGGGCAACCAGGCACTCTGTAGCAGGTGTGTGAGGAGAGCACTGGGGACTAACTTGAAATGATAGGTCTTCAGCTTGTTGCTAATCTCAAGAAGAGAGGAGGAGACTGATGTACCATGGGATGTTTTACCAGGCTTTGGGAGCCAGATACAAGAAGGTGTGGCACGCTCTACTTTTGTGTATATGTGGGGTGTGTGCTAGTGTGGCACCGGTGGAGCAAACGTGTCTGGAATGTTGGTGAAAGTTATTGCGGTTGTTCAGATAGGCATGGCCAGTGTTGTGGGGCACTTTATAGGTGGTGTTAAGGAGTTTGAAATGTGTGCACTTGTGTATCTGGAGCCAGTGGAGTTAACTAAGGTGTGGTGTAATGTAGACTTGATGCAGGAGGTTGAGGACTAGTTTGACTGCTGCATTTTAGATGGTCTGAAGTTTTTTGTGAGTGGGTTGGGTATCCCTGCATACAGGGTGTTTCAGTAGTCTAATCTGATAGTGATGAGTTCTTGGGTGATCATTTTCCTGGTGTTGTCTGGTAGCCACTTACGATTTTATTCAGCATTCCTAAGGTGTTGAAGAAGAACAAGACTATTGCGTTTACTTGAGCGGCTATGATGATTCCAAGGTTTCTCTCTTGTGAGTAGGTAGTAGGGGTGTGTCCAAAGCCTGTGGCCCACCAGGTGGAGTCCCATAGTGAGGCGTTCTTCTAGAAGATAACACCTTCACCCTTGCCCGAGTTCAATTTGAGGCAGCTAGATTTCATTCAGGTGGCCACTTCTGTAATGCATTTGGTGAATTTGTTCATGGTGTCAGGTGTTTTGTCTGAGAGGGACAGTATCAGTCATGTGTTGTCAGTGTACTTTTACCTCCTCATTTATTTTGAATGCACCTTGGCTTCCTTTTTACATTCTGCATTCTACTTTTGTAAACAAACTTGGCCCGTGTGAATTTTTCTTACGCTAGAGTAATTAGTACAATTTCAGTAATTGCACATTGAAATTACAGGAATTACGCGATTATGCCAGCTAGAGAAATCAAGAGTAATATGGGACAAAAATCCTATCGCAGCAGTACAGAAACAACAAACCAAGAGAGACTAAAGCGGCTGCTTGCTACTGCTATTCATGTCCTATAGAATTTGGTGCTATTTACCTAGCGCAAAATGCATCCTCTGGCCCATTTTGATGTGAGGGTGCATTTTCCACTAAGAGAAAAGCGCTAAATGCTGGATTTAATAATGCTCATAATAATGAGTAGTTTTCCTGTAATTACGAGTAATTATGCTAGAGAGAATTATGCTAATTATGGCCACCTGTAAAATAAACATTTCTAAATCTCATGCCTGTCTGTCTTAAGCTCTTTTATTTTAATTCATAACAAAAGCTATTAATTTCATTAAGCACTTGCTTCTCAAATAGACCACTCTAATTATCAATCTTAAGTCATTATTGTACAATTAAGAAACTGGAGAGAATCCATCAAAAATGCACGGAGATGTTTCTTTGAGCATGCAAGACTAAATGGCTTATTACGAGCTTGGCGGTCCGTGGACTACCGTCCCTGTGGTTACGGTCTGACAGCAGTGAGCCCTCTGCCATATTATGAGTTGGGTAGAGTGAATTTGTGAAGACCGTGGCTGGACAGCCGACACCACCAGCACTTCGCCGACTGCTGTGGTCACGGTCGCGGGAAGGCAGCTTCCATTGGGAGGTACAGAGGTCTTATTATGAGCTGACTTCCTGACGAGCAGACCGTGGTGGTTGGATCGATGCCTAAAGGTCAATGGAGATGAAGGATTTGGGGTGCATACTCAACCCTTTCCAGTTCCTCACAGCAGATTTTGAAGTGGATCCCCTTTTCCAGGTCTCCCTACACAAGAGCATCTTCACTCCGAGGAATACGACCCCGTCAGAAATACAGGTAAGTGCTTTGGTACCATGTACCAAATACCGGAACTGTCCACATATGGGTCGGTCTCCGGCAATGAGTAGGTGTTATTTTTCCACATAAAACATGCATATGTGTGCATTCAACCTATATGCAGTTGGAATGTACACATAGGCATCGATATATATAAAAATAAATTGCCCAATGCCGCAAGACTTCGGCAGCCACACTGCCGCCCCCTTGGGAAACTCATAATATGGTGGCCGGAAAGCCACATGCACAGCGGTCTCCTAGCAGTCACGGACCCAGTCGCGGACGCGCTCTTTTGGCTGTCGGACCGCCAAACTCATAATAAGACCCTAAGTCTATATAACCAATGGACAGGTACTCTGCTGCTCTCTTTAAAGTGTTTCAAAGCTTTGTTAGTGGTAGTAAGACCTATATAAATGCAGTTTCAATTTCATTGCATGTTCATGTATTACAACACTGAGATTGGTAGTCATCTCTGAGCAGGGAACCAGATTTTTGAGAAATATTTTTATATGTGGTTTTAAATATAATTTTAATCTGTGTTTGTTTATTAATCTACTTTCCTAGGAACCAGGATACACGGGTGAAGCAGCCAAGGTAGGACATCATTTTTATCTTTAAAGAAATATAAAAGACTGTATATTTTGTACATTATTTGCCCAACGAGGGCTTGATAGGAGGGTTATCTGAATACATAATGTGAAATAGATGCTGTATCATACAACTAGCAATGAAATCCTGGGCATAGGATTGCAATGCAAACTCCCCAACTCCTGGAAGAGCATGAGGGTCAGTGTGAAAAGCAACAACATCTTAAGAGATGGAATAGGGACCAAAAGGCTCCCCTAAAACAGTAATACACAAAAACATGCCTTCCTCCCACCACCCTTTCATGCCAGCCTCCTCCCACGTTCCAACAGTGGTCAATCATATGGTGTAGATCCAAGTCAGGGGTAGAATGTAGCATTCCCAGTCAAGATGGAACAAGCCTGTAGGATCTCACCAGCTCTAGACCTAGTTGTCCTAGTGCCCACTCTAAAGGTCAGACAAGGGCCTGGAGCTCCCGGCACAACTGTCAGTATGAACTAACAAAGGAAGGGGTGCTGCTCACAAACATTGGGTTGATATCCGCACCTCTCCTGTTCCCAAGGTCAATGGTTTGGATATCCTAGACCTGACCCTCCAGTTGTTGGAAGGGTTTCAATATTGTGTCATAGAGTTCTATCTGATCATTCAGATGGCAAACTAGGCATCCGCAATCTGTGATTTTCAACATTTCTGCAAGCCAGTCCATCCCAGTAGGAAGCAGTGGCTGCCTCCAGTGGTATAGGATGCACAGTTTAGCCATTGCCAATCCAGTCGAGAGCCAATGCTTCCGGTGCTTGGAGGAAATGACAAACCTGGCCATGTCTTGAAGAAGGGCAGGACGTACAGACAGTCGGACCACTGCATTGTCTATTCTTGTCAAGACACTCCATTCCTCTTCACAGTAGCTGGACAGCTGTGACATTCCCAAAGGATGTGCAACATCACAACTACCCTACCCACATTGCCAGCAGGTGTCAGATGTTAACATACTTTAGCGGGGAAACACTATCAATTATATAAAAGTGTGAAATTACCCAAGTTAATTCTGACTTCTCTGAGTAGGGTGTCCTTGTCACACATAAGCTATTCCCAAGCCTTAGGAGAGTATGTGTGGTGGACAGCAGGTTGCTAATAGAGCAGAGTGGACTCAAGGGTAGGACTTGAGTAGCTGCCATCTATCAACAGTCCATACATCTTTGAAAGTGACTCCTTGGCAATACTGCATGTCTCGATATAGGAACGAATCAGGGAGGGTGTCCACGAGAGAGTACCATCCCTCATCTGAGCCCTGAGGCAGTATCAAATCTAGGTGTACAGCCACCTGTGTTTTTGGTTCAGGCCATAATTTAGATGTAGGTCCTCCACCCATACCAGTGTACTCTCTGAAAGAAGGCGGTCCATTCTCCATCTGCCCCATTCTTTCTACCCAGACCAGTCTACAGTCTGTCCACCTATCTGGATAGCCCCATTCTTTATAACCAGGCCAGTCGATAGTCTTTCCACCTATCTGGATGCCCACATTGTGCTAAAGGGGAGCAGATTTCATGGAGCCATGAGCATATATGCAGTAGTGCATGCATTTGTTTCCAGATATTCAGTGTGTGATGGTTCAACAAATTACCTGACTGCCAAGGGATATGCTGCAGGGAAAGAAAGGGCTGTGAGAGTGTCCCTGCAGCTAATATCAACTTTTCAATCTGGACACTTTAGGATTCTTGATGGCCACGGCCATTGCACCATCTGAGACTAGTGATTAGCCAGATAATAAGACTCCATGTGAGGTAGGCGAAGACAGCTCGCTGTACTACTGGCATACAATTTAGCTATGCAGAGAGAGGGCCTTGCATCACCCCACACAATGCCCCTAACTGCCAAGTCAATATCCCTTAATCACACCCCCGAAGTAGGAAAGCTTAGCAACCCCACAATGTACTTGAATGAATGAATGAATCAATGAATGAATGAATGAATGAATGAATGAATGAATTTATTTGCATAATTACTTAAAATCATTGCAAAATTGCAGTACATTAACAACAACAAAAATTGGACAAAATACGGGTCTTGCACCATTATAGTACACACAACATGTATAAAAGATTAGAGATGTCCTTTGGTCAGTAGTGACAGTCCGTTTCTTAAATGTAATCTTATTCTAAAATTCATTGGTTTTAAAATTACATATTTAAAAAGGTCCCTGTTCCCTGTCTGTTCGTGGGGGATTGACACTTATTTCATTGCAGGACTTATGAGAGCCATTTAGTTCTTTCTTGGGTGGGGCTCTTCAATGCTCTTTAATGATCGGCTCCTTCTGTTGCTACCGGAAACTCGACAGTTGCAACCGCACACTTTTTCTCTGTACTGTTTTCGATTAGGAACCTTTGTGTCGTATTCATAAATTTGCCGAATCTGCCCAGGTCCGAGGGCTACATGCTGGACTGAAGCATTGCCACCGCTTCTGCGCATTTTCTAGTCCCATGCCTTAGGAACATCGGTTTCAACAGTATACGTCGATGTTGTAGTAGAGCGGGGCTGCAGCATAGTAAGTGTACCAATGATTCTGTCCTGTAGTTACACAGCCTGCAACTGACTATATTATTCAACGATTTTCAGCCCGGGTTCAATTCTTTTATTGGCAGGGGGACTAGGTGCGCCCATTGAATTTCTTACAGACACTTCCTTCCCAGAGGATTGTTCATATAGGGCTGGATTTTGTGCGACTCGTATGCTATAGTCAAGCTGGCCAGCTCTCTGTTTACCTTCAGTCTTGCTATGTCTTCACTCCTTGATATCTGGGTGGTGTGGTTATTTAGCACCCTCTTTATTACCGGGTAATGTAGTGCTTCTTGGGACCATATTGCTGTGGATAGGGCCAACTCTACCATTGTCTCCAGACAGTATTTCTGCCATGGATTTGGTGCCCCCTCAAATATAGTACTCAATACCTCCTTAAGGGAACCTTTGTGAGCTTTTGTCGTCTTATACCAAAATTTGATCAGTGTGCTTGTTCATTCATATTTTTGTTGTACCAGGCCATACTCCAGCCGAATCAGGGTGTTTTGGGTGTACTTGGGGAGCCTATAGAGCCTGTTTTAACACTGCTCTCCGGGACACTGTCTTTAGTGCTGACATTCAAACTGCTATTACTAACTACTTTGACTTAAACGCTGGATCCGTTGACTCGGCTTTGGTACTTTGGGAGGGGTTTAAGGCTGTAATCCGGGGCGAATGTATTTCCAAACAGGCCGGTGTGCTTCGCTCCATCCGCAATGTCCTGGCTAAGCTCAAGGCTGACATCAAAGATCTAGATGCCGCCCAGGCGCGCAACCCCAGCCCTGAAACGCTGGCATCGATACGCCGAAAACACACTGAATTCTCTGAGGAAGCCGCCCGTGAACTTTCCTTCTTGGGTAGGGAGGGCTGGGCTCGTCGCTTTGGCGAAGGCGACTGACCGGGACGTACCCTTGCCAATCTCCTCCGCCCGCCACGCGCTGCCTCCTATATTACGGCCCTCAGCGATGGGGGTTCGGCTAGAACCACTTCCCCGGAGGAAATTAAGTCCCGCTTTCTAGATTTTTACTCACAGTTATACTCCGCCGGCACCCCTCCGTCAGATGAGACCTTTCACCAATATTTCGAGTCTATAGGGCTGGTCTGGCTCGAGGATCATCACTGGGAATTTTTAGATGAACCATTTTCCAGGGAGGAAATACTTACAGCCATCTGTGGACTTCCCGGGGACAAGGCCCCGGGCCTGGATGGCCTACCAGCCTCATTCTACAAAATGTATGCTGATCTCCTGGTACCACACTTGGCGGCTATGTATAATGAATCCTTTGATTCTGGCCTCTTTCCGCAGTCGCTCCGTGAAGCCATGATCACTCTGCTTCTTAAACCCGAAAAGCCTGCAGATCGTCGCGATTCCTACCGCCCTCTTTCCCTAATAAATTTAGATAACAAAATTTTCGCCAGACTGATTGCCTCCCGCCTTCAGTTATTAATGCCCCTCATTGCCCTCCCGGACCAATCCGGCTTTATTCCCGGCAGGGCTACCTCGCACGACCTCCGTACTATTTGTTCCGTGTTACATCAAATTAATCCTAGTCTTCCCGCGTTGGCTGCCCTGCTGGACGCTACTAAGGCGTTCGACATGCTTGAGTGGCCCTTTTTATTTTACCTCGCATGGGCTTCAGCGCACTGTTTATTCGCAAGATCAGGCTACTGTACACCAATCCCTCGGCACGCCTTCGCATCAACGGCCAGATCTCTGACCCCAGCAGCATTGCTCGTGGCACCCGGCAGGGGTGCCCTTTATCGCCCATGCTGTTTGCTATTGCAATGGAGCCCTTAGCTGCCAGGCTTCGGCAGCACCACACTCACAGGGGCATTGGTTTTTCAGCCCGCTCCCTTCTCGTCTCTATGTATGCTGACGACGTAACCTTATACGTCCGTCACCCTCAGGAAAATCTCAGCCCTCTGGTCTGGGAAATCATTCGATTCGGCGGGCTCTCTGGCATTCAAGTCAATTGGAGCAAGTCGGTGTTGTTCCCCTTGACCGATGCCACCACGTCGTTCACTCCGGATTTTCCGTTTGTGTGGGCCTCGGGCCCCACGCGCTATCTAGGCATTTGGTTGAGCAGGGACTTGGACGAACTTTGGAGATCCAACTTCGGCCGTGCAGTCGACTGGCTGGAATCCAGGATCCCGTCCTGGAGCTGGCTCCCGTTGTCTCTGGCTGGCCGGATCGCAGTTGCTAAGATGGTGGTCTTGCCAAAATTTCTCTACCTGTTCTTAAACGTTCCTATCCCACTCACTACTCACTTTTTTCGCAAATTACGATCCCTAATCATTTCGCTCGTCTGGGCGGGGAAACAGCCACGAGTCGCGTACGACATCCTCACCCTCCCCATGTCTGTCGGAGGCATGGGCGCTCCTGACCTCAAGATTTATGCCTTGTGCGCCCAGGCCAGTTTTTTACACTTCTGGATTCATCCTACCCCCTATCAACCTCATGTTGCAGTTGAGACAGATATAGCATGCCCCTGGCCACTGTCCACGGCTCTGTTCGCGCCGGCGGTGCGTCCGTGAGCGGAGGTTGACACAGTCGAGACTTTGCGCTGGGCCTGGTCCGGCCTTCGCCGGCTCTCTAGTCTTCCCTCACTTTCTGCAAATGCTGTGCCAATAGTGAACCACCCTGACTTTCCCCCTCTCCAGCCCTCTGGCATGTCTAGGCATGCGACGCGTTTGGGTTTGCGGACAGTTGCGGACCTCTACCCAGGGAATACTTTTACTCCCTACCCGATTCCTCGAGCCCGCTGGACACGCTTCTATTCTACCAGCTGCGAGCTGTCTGCAGGAAGCTTCACTCTACATTTCCTCAGCCCCCACCCACTATGCCGGCCCTGGACTTCATATATACTTCCCCGTCTCCACACAAATTAGTCACCAAACTCTACACTCTTACGCTAATGTCCACCTCCATCTCTGCTGACCGGGCGCGGGTGGCGTGGGGTGCTGATCTGGGTATAGACATTGCGCTGGCTGACTGGCTATACTGCTGTAATCAGACGAAGAAGCTGTCACCAAATTATCGGCTTCGTCTGATACATTTTAAATTTTTGCACAGGCTGTACCGCACCCCTGCGCAGCTCCACAAGATTGGACTAATACCAAGTGACGCTTGCATGCGCTGCGCTGCCCCCACCGCTGACTTCGCACACTTAGGGGCCGATTCCGATCTTGGTCGGAGGCGCACCCAATACTATTCGGTCGGGAAAAAAGCCATGCGAAAGCCAGTTTCCCGACCGATCCGTACAGCACACCGAACGAGCAAGTACGATGCGCACAACAGCAAAAATTCCGGCCGAGCCGTACTCACCCAAACCAGGTCCTGTTCTCCGACCGAGGCGAATCCGGAAACGCCGAATCGAGTCGCACGGAAGGGAAAATGCAGCCCCGTCCGGCCGGACAAGTACGATGCGCTTTCCGTACGCGCCGAACCCGTCGCTACGCACGGCACGTCAAAGCATCCGGGAGAGGCGCACATAAGCTCCGAATCGCGCCACAACACGATCCACGGCTACGAGACGAACACAGCACAGACGAGGACGACGCGAAGCGACGAGGACGAAGCGAAGCGACGAGGACGAAGCCAAGCGACGAGGACGACGCGAAGCAACGAGAAGGACGAACGACACGAACCAACCATGAATCCCTTCGTCCCGATCATACCAATATTCTACATCTACTACCGGAACAGGCACGGACGCGTACGGCGCAGAAGGTAAGTCAGACACCAACCACAAAACACATACAACACGTACACGACACATCACACACATACACTGGGAATCTGAATATACTTACACCAGCAACAGCAGCACCATAGGGGCGGGATGCCCATCACCAATGCCACATATGCACACAGGGGCCTGAATGCGCGCCACCACCCCAACCCAGGGGGCTGGATGCCAACCACCACAACCACCCTTAGCCAGGGGTGCCAGGATGCCCACCACCACTACCACCCTCAGCCATGGGGGGCTGGATGCCTACCACTACTACCACCCTCACCCAGGGCGGGCTGGATGCCTACCACTACTACCACCCTTAGCCAGGGGGCAGGATGCCTACCACTACTACCACCCTTAGCCAGGGGGCAGGATGCCCACCACTACTACCACCCTCACCCAGGGGGGCAGGATGCCCACCACTACTACCACCCTCACCCAGGGGGGCAGGATGCCCACCACTACTACCACCCTCAGCCAGGGGGCAGGATGCCCACCACTACTACCACCCTTAGCCAGGGGGCAGGATGCCCACCACTACTACCACCCTCACCCAGGGGGCTGGATGCCCACCACTACTACCACCCTTAGCCAGGGGGCAGGATGCCTACCACTACTACCACCCTCACCCACGGGGGGCAGGATGCCTACCACTACTACCACCCTTAGCCAGGGGGCAGGATGCCCACCACTACTACCACCCTCACCCAGGGGGGCAGGATGCCCACCACTACTACCACCCTTAGCCAGGGGGCTGGATGCCTACCACTACTACCACCCTTAGCCAGGGGGCAGGATGCCCACCACTACTACCACCCTTAGCCAGGGTGGCAGGATGCCTACCACTACTACCACCCTTAGCCAGGGGGCAGGATGCCCACCACTACTACCACCCTCAGCCAGGGGGGCAGGATGCCCACCACTACTACCACCCTCAGCCACGGGGGCAGGATGCCTACCACTACTACCACCCTTAGCCAGGGGGCAGGATGCCCACCACTACTACCACCCTTAGCCAGGGGGCAGGATGCCCACCACTACTACCACCCTCACCCAGGGGGGCAGGATGCCCACCACTACTACCACCCTTAGCCAGGGGGCTGGATGCCTACCACTACTACCACCCTTAGCCAGGGGGCAGGATGCCTACCACTACTACCACCCTTAGCCAGGGGGGCAGGATGCCTACCACTACTACCACCCTTAGCCAGGGGGCAGGATGCCCACCACTACTACCACCCTTAGCCAGGGGGCAGGATGCCTACCACTACTACCACCCTTAGCCAGGTGGGCAGGATGCCCACCACTACTACCACCCTTAGCCAGGGGGCAGGATGCCTACCACTACTACCACCCTTAGCCAGGGGGCAGGATGCCCACCACTACTACCACCCTCACCCAGGGGGCAGGATGCCCACCACTACTACCACCCTTAGCCAGGGGGCAGGATGCCCACCACTACTACCACCCTCACCCAGGGGGGCAGGATGCCTACCACTACTACCACCCTCACCCAGGGGGGCAGGATGCCCACCACTACTACCACCCTTAGCCAGGGGGCAGGATGTCCACCACTACTACCACCCTCACCCAGGGGGCAGGATGCCCACCACTACTACCACCCTTAGCCAGGGGGCTGGATGCCTACCACTACTACCACCCTTAGCCAGGGGGCAGGATGCCTACCACTACTACCACCCTCACCCAGGGGGGCAGGATGCCCACCACTACTACCACCCTTAGCCAGGGGGCAGGAAGCCTACCACTACTACCACCCTTAGCCAGGGGGCTGGATGCCTACCACTACTACCACCCCCACTCATAGGATGGACAATGCATGACACAACAAGCACACCACAACCTAGGGAATGCAAGATTAAGACATCCCCCACCACCATGACAAGCGTGTGAGCAGGCTGTGTCAAATGCCTACAACACCGAACATGACTTTGAACATACAATGTGACCCCCTAGCACATGTGCCACACATATATGTGTGTGGCACCCACAATGCAAGCAGCCCATGACCATTGTGGCAATGGGGCCTAAACCCCCATCATCACAGTGACCAAAAGGCAAGTGTGGGGTCCATAGCTGAAGCACATTTTGACCATTGTGGCAATGGGGTCTAAACCCCCATCATCACAGTGACCAAAAGGCAAGTGTGGGGTCCATAGCTGAAGCACATTTTGACCATTGTGGCAATGGGGTCTAAACCCCCATCATCACAGTGACCAAAAGGTAAGTGTGGGGTCCATAGCTGAAGCACATTTTGACCATTGTGGCAATGGGGTCTACACCCTCATCATCACAGTGACCAAAAGGTAATTGTTGACAAAGAAAGAGCTGCAACTGCCAAACTGCATGGATCATTCCTGGTCACAGAACCAAAAACTCATCTGTGGCAAAGTAGTGTATGTGTCCCATTGCAACATAAATTGGGGGAGCCAAATACTGCAGTGCAAATGAAACATTCCTTTGGCCATGTGCAGACAAACAACACCCATGGGGGCTGAGACCGTCAACAGTCATCAATGACACAATGACAGAAGTGACCATCAGAATGCAGAACCACATATTTGCACCAATGGGCACACAAATGCAGATACCCTGTGGAGACAGCAGATGTGAGGTGAACAGATACCATACCATGGCAGCAATGGGACACACAAACCATGATCACTGTGCTGACCGATGACCTAGGAGTCCCAGGGACAGCAGGGGAAACACACCAAACAACATACAGCCAATGGCACACCCAAGATATGCCAATGCAGTGGTGCAGATGCACAAACACAAACAGGCAGACCAACACTGTCATCATACACAGCAGGTGAGGGGTGGGGGTGCCAGTGTCCCCAGGCAACAACACAACACATGAGGAGAGCTGAATACCAATCATACAGATGTGCATACACTGCCACACTAAGGTAACTCATGGATCCAAATCCCCTATGTGGGCAAGCAGGCATTGACAGGTGAGAGGGAGCACAAAACACACATGTCACACAGGCACGTAGGAACAACAACTGACACAGCAAGTCACAGACACACCACAGCACCACCCCCAGGGCCCCCACAATGTGGTGACCCTGGGCTGAATAAAAATACCACTGTGATGACAAAGCGAAATGTCGTTCACACTGTGAACCACAGTCAGGTGTCCTGAGCAACTAACTACCATCACACCTACACAAGCACAAATCAATCAGCATGGCCAGTAAGCCAAGGCCAACATGGAGGCAGGGGACTAGCCGGGCAACAACTCTCATCTGCACACACTCAAGACCACACCCTCGACCTCCAACAATGTGCAGCAGTGAAGTACACATGCACTGGTGACATTGCACATGCACCCATGACTATTCCAGGGTGGTGGGTGGGAACCAAGGTGTAGAAACACATCACACATGGACACTCAACAAGACTCCTGAATGTCTGACACACTGCACACTACGCTGTACATGGACATGACGGCAATACCACACCGACCAATGGGATCCCAGCCACAGTCACACACCAATGAAGAAGCCAAGGTCACCCACAAAGAACACACATAGACAACAACCAACATTGCAGCCCGGACCCTAAGGAGTGCCAGCAGTCACACACACAACATGTCACAATCACTGAAAGATAACACAAACTGGAAATCACATGACAGGGGCAAACAACAAGTGCCAAAGGGAAACCTGACTGTGACCCATCTGCGTCAGCACACAAACTCTGCCCTGACAGCAAACACACCTATGGGTGACACCCTGATGACCAGTAATGTGCCATGCACCCACATCACAGAGAACACAGGGAGAAGACTTTGGGGGAACATAGCTCAAGTCAGCAAGCATCACAAACAGGTACAACACTAGGGATCACAGCATGCGCAGATGAATGAAAGTGAACACACAGACATGCACATACAACACACACCTTGGGCGCAGGCAATGTCACACGTGTACACACTGCCATGAGGGGACTCCACTCCTGTGTGAGGAAAGCTGTGCCATATGTTGCCTCAGTAGGGCCCCATCATGTCAGCTGAGCACTTGGTCACACAATCAACAATTAGCACCAAATGAGGGCTCCCATCACATCAGCCTGGTCATGGATGTGCCAACGGAATCATCAGCACAGATCCAACACACTTGTATAGCAATGTTGCACTGACTACACGGATGAGTCCCTCCCCATTGATGCCCAAACCTGCATGTCCACTGGAGATGGCAACACGGTCAGGGAAGTAGACAAATGCAACGATGGCAGGCACAACAGATGTGCAGGGGTGGAAGCCACAGATATGAAATTGCCAATGTAAGTAGGAAACCCATTGCCAAATACTGAACACATGACACCCTCAGATGCTGCTATTGATGACATGGATACACCACATGATAGGACACATTCCCCCTGGACCACATGGGTTCCTGCACAGTAACACTTCATAATCATGAGACCAGATATCACCATCACTGCAGCAAGGGCATGGTTAGCTGCACCAACAACATGTACATCTGAAGCATGAGCACTAGAGAAAAGAAAGTTGCTTTATTCAGCATATGTGTTGAGTGCCATAACGACGTCCTGAAGAAATTAGAGCAAAGGCCAATGGCCAGTCCATTGTCAAAGTTCAAACAGGGTGACACTGGCAGATGTCACCCTACGCATGCCTGCACAATACCAGGGACAATCCACTAGGAGGGGCAACCGGGGGCAGGCCAGGCACCGCAGGGACAGGATCAGGGCTCACCAGGGGAGTCAGGGAAGGGGTGGTGGGTGCTGGAGAGCCACTGACAACTGCAGTGGAGGTGTCTGACATGGTGTGTGCCGGCACAACTGGGGGGCATGACACAGATGTCGTGGGTGCCGGCACAACTGCAGTGGACCCTGCAGATGGGGTGGACAGGTCCGCCACTGCAGTGCCCAAGTCAGACAGGGCGGTAGTGGACTCCACTGCAGTGCCTACCTCCAGGGGAGGAGAATGGGGAACAGGCAAGGTGGGTTGGACAGAGGGGAGGACACCCTCACCACATCAGTGGCACAGACAAGCGCAGCGGGGGTGTGGTGCTGGGAGAGCAAGTGGCAGGGGAGAAGGCCGGAGCATCTTGGGGATGGTATATCTGTGGGTGGGGGAACCTGGGGCAGGGTGTGGTGGGGGCACCTGTGCAGTGGGGGCCTGAGGGATGGAGGACGGAGACCTTGTGCCTGAGCTGCAGGGCGGTGGCGGGGTCTTGCTCTTAGCACTCCGGGGGGACTTGCGGGTGGGGGCCTCAGTCCGTCTGCGCCTGGGGGAGGGTGTCCGGGGGCGAGGGGCACTCTGCTCCGTGTGGGTGGGCTTCCTCTTCCCCCGGGATGCTGGAGCAGCTTCATCGGTGGGGAAGAGGCCGAGGTCACAGAGGAAGAGCTGCTGTGACTTTGGGGTTGCAGGTGAGGCAAGGGAGGGTGCTTTGGAGGGAGAGGGAACTGAGGACTGCGCAGTGCATGTGGATGCGTGTGTGTGTTCCAGGGCCCCATCCCCTGTGAGTCTGGCTTCAGTCCCCTGAATGTGCGTGCGTGTGCGTTTTGTCATTGGCGTGTGTGTCAGTGTGCTGGATGTGTGTGTGCTGGTGTGTGCCAGTGTGTGTGTGCCTGGGATGGGTAAGGTGCTGGGGAGTGTGGATGGAGCAGAGGCAGGAGGGGTGAGGGACCGTTTGAGGAGGGACACTGCTGCCGTCAGGGAGGAGTCCATGGACCTATTGCCCCTCTGTAGGTCAGACATGCCCGATGAGATGCCCTCCATGAACGACACCAGCTGAGTCAACAGCGCGGTGTGCGCATGGAGGACACTCAGCATGGCTGTCTGCCCTACATGGAGCTGGCGAAGGAGGTACACAGACTCCTCACTCAGGGCAGCAGGGGACACAGGGGCAGGGGGTGCGGTGCCTGGCCCAAAGGAGACACGCTCCCGGACATGGGAGCCTCCACGGACCTGGGGAATGGGAGCCGATGGGAGGGCGGTGGTGGTGCTGGTGGTGGCGGGGACAGCAACACTAGCTGGGGTGTGGTGGCTGCTGACACCCGCCTCCACAAGGGAGTCATCCTCCGAGTTGCTCTGGTCCTCAGCTGAGGTGGATGCTGCTGAGGACTCCTCGGTGTGGCTCCCCTCGCCCTCCGTGCCACTGGGTCCCTCCGACCACTCCTCGGCTGCTGACCCAGTCTGGCTCTCCGGCTCCTCCTGGTCCGTGGAGCTGTCCCCTTCCGTGGCCGTGGATGTATCTGCAAACAATGGGGAAACAGACAGACATCAGTCACCTGCACATAACGCACACACCACTGTGAGCACAGCACATCACAGAGCAAGCCCTGGCATCATTAGTTGTACATTGCTAAAAGTGCACTAATTGAACAGGAGAAGTCAATTGTCAGTCTGATGCCAAGCATGGCACTCACATCCCACATGGCCTTGCACCCATCTGTCTGGTGTCTGTTGGATTGCAACACCCCAGTGTTGACACATGCACCAAGTACACAGTAGTTGGACAGTGCAGAGGACACGGTGTGGACACATCACAGCTCTTGCCACTGAGTCAGTACAGGTTTACGGATGTAAGGGATGCCCAGAGTCAAATAGGAAATGCATGTGATGCATACCAGCGACAGACACCATGATGCACCCATGTCCTGATAGCCAGCGCCACTATGGTGTGCATGTAGCACATGTCACTCCCCTGCAGGATCACCAATCAGTAGACACATGCCATGGCGGAGGCATGACTGCAAAGTCATACATCACTGTCTCAGTGATGTATGACTTTGCAGCCAGACAACAACACTCTGCACTGTGTCACAATAGTAGGTCATGGGGAATGCAAGTCCTGGAGCTGCACAAGTGCACATGTACATCCCCCCCACAACACATCCTCTTAACCCTCATCTGTCCAGGTCATACCTATTGGACATATGGGAGACCTGTGACACTACCCTCTGAACCTGAGCCCCTCACACTCTGCTGTGCATGGGGAACAGCTGCCTGAACTTCACATTTACATGCCCCAGTCTGCATGGGCAGCTGATCAGACACCTATGTGTCACACAAGTATCGTCTCCTATGGTCACATCTCCAGTGGCATGCTGAGCCCCTACCAAGAAACTCCACAGCAGTCCTGGCGACTAATCCACAGCACACTGACACAGAGGCAGACACCTGAGGGGCAAATCACTGTGCACAATGTGTCCGCTGATACACGGGAGTGGGAGTACAGAGTGTATTGTATGGCCTGGAGTAGGCATGACTGTCCAGCCCCACATGAATGAGGGATGAGCCCTGGACTGTAGGCAGCTGGCTAAGTATGTGTGACACACGTCATATACATACTCCTGGGGCCCAAACATTGTTCCCACCCGCAGCATGGGTGTGTGCCAGGTACCCCAGCCACATGTGGTGGATCAGCTCAGCAATTGGACCACAGATCAAAGTAACACGCTGAATACATGTCAGAATACAGGCATTGTGTAAGCAATGGACCCACCCATGATGCCCACCACAGAGTCAGGGAAACAGATGCTGTCTCCCACCTTGAGTCAAGCAAACTGCAAGGACACAGTCCTAAGTGACAGAATTCCCTGCATGTAAGGGCCACACCTGGGTATCAGATGAGGAGTGGGCAGTGCACAATAGAGGGACATGGCTCCTGGACAACATGACTGCTGTACAGTGGCAGTTCAACCTGGCCCGAGGAGGGCACATAACATGTTAGACAGAGTACACAGTGCAGTCTTTGACTCACCCCTCCTTGCTGCTCTCTGGCCTTCAGCTGCCCATCCAGGTCTGGAAAGACCACCGCCAGGATCCTGAGCATGTGGGGGGTCAGGGTCCGTGTTCCGCCCCTCCTGCGAGGAGGCGACAGCTTCAGCTGGACCCGTGCAATCCTCCGGGTCCAGCCCCGAAGGTCCTGCCACCTCTTTTGGCAGTTGCGGATCCGGCGCTTGTAGACCCCCACGGACCGGACAGCCCGGACGATGTCCTTCCAGATCTCATGCTTCCGATGGGCAGAAGCCTGTCAGGATGACAAAGTGATAAGGACATTACTACACATGCAACATATCCGTGCATGACACAGTTGCATATACATGTCGCAATCACAGGGGCACATGGTGTACCCAGGCAGTGCACGGCTGGCCATGGACAGTTTTCCAGAAGTCACTACATGGTATCATAGCATGGGGAGTAAAACCCTGTTCAGAAGCACTGTCACTGCACCATACCTGTCCAGTGCAAGTCACTACACACTATGGGGGGTGACAACTACTCAGTGAGCCTGCTAGCCAGTGGTGTGCTGACTCTCAGCCTTGCTAGTCAGACAAAATGCACATTCAGAAAGGCAGTGCACAGAACACTCACCTGCTCCCCTGGTGTCCCATACAGCTTGCTGTACTGTGGAAGTAGGCTGTCCAGCAGGGCCTGGTTCTCTTCAAGGCTGAAGGCTGGGGCTCTCTCCACAGTACGTGCCATTGCAGGGTCCAGAGGGGCAGAGACAGCAGCAGTGCAGTGGCAGATGTCGTCCTGGAGCATGTAGTGCAGGCAAGTGGGCTCTCAGGGGAACATGCAGCAATATATATGTGCTGGAGAGGCAGATACTGTCCCTTGTGTCCAAAGTGATAGGTCCAAGTCGTTTGCATCTTCTGAATCTGGCCAATCCATGGAATAGCAGCACCAAAACACGCCCACAGCATCCTTCAAAATTTCAACTTCATGACATACATGATTTTGCAACATTGTTGTGGGTGACCAACTGATTTTCCAGCAACCGACTCGTTCGAATATTCGAAAATGCGTCCGTTGCCAGGCAAGCCCATTGTCAATGGGTGCGCACCGATCGGTCCATTGAGGTACAACGCGCACAGGGGTACAACGCGTACCCGCACACATTGAAAGCAATGGGCCGGCCGGAGGCACCGATCGGTCCATTGCAGTACAACGCGCACAGGGGTACAACGCGTACCCGCACACATTGAAAGCAATGGGCCGGCCGGAGGCACCGATCGGTCCATTGCTGTTCAACGCGCACAGGGGTACAACGCGTACCCGCACACATTGAAAGCAATGGGCCGGCCGGAGGCACCGATCGGTCCATTGCAGTACAACGCGCACAGGGGTACAACGCGTACCCGCACACATTGAAAGCAATGGGCCGGCCGGAGGCACCGATCGGTCCATTGCTGTTCAACGCGCACAGGGGTACAACGCGTACCCGACACATTGAAAGCAATGGGCCGGCCGGAGGCACCGATCGGTCCATTGCAGTACAACGCGCACAGGGGTACAACGCGTACCCGCACACATTGAAAGCAATGGGCCGGCCGGAGGCACCGATCGGTCCATTGCTGTTCAACGCGCACAGGGGTACAACGCGTACCCGCACACATTGAAAGCAATGGGCCGGCCGGAGGCACCGATCGGTCCATTGCAGTACAACGCGCACAGGGGTACAACGCGTACCCGCACACATTGAATGCAATGGGCCGGCCGGAGGCACCGATCGGTCCATTGCAGTACAACGCATCACTGTACATGTGACTGGCATATGTCAGCATGCCTGTCTCAGATGGACATATGCCAGCCACAGATAGCTCCCAGGGAGTGAGGGGCACACCTACATCACGACAGCCTGTCCAAACCTTATCATAAGGCATGTAAGGCTGCATTTCCTATTGTGTGTATGTTGGTGTACATGTTGTCCTGTGGGTGTCACCTGTGGGCAGCCACCCCCAGGCTGTGCACGTGTTAATGGGGACAGGATCCTGGGTGTTACGCGTACGTGACCACTGTGATGTGCAACTGTTCATATCTGTGCATGTGCCATGGTCACATTTCACAGTGGTGTATGTGTATGTCATGTCACATACCCCGTGAGTCCCATGTGGGACGGTATGTTTGAGCCAGGGTGTCCCAGTGGCACAATAGTGATGGCCCTCCACAGTCTTTGTGCATGTAGTGTTTACAATGTCTCTGATTTCATGTGCACAATGGGAGACAGTCTCCACATCCACGTTGTGTGTGCATGGACTCTGATGTTGTGCGTGTGTGTCACAGACGTCCATGGCTCTCCTGCCATGGCAAGTGTGGCCACTACCTGTGGGGGTCATGTTTGTTTTGTTGTGGTGTACACATGATACTCCAGGTGATGCCAGTGTCCATGTGGCATTACAGGGTCCCTGGGAATGTGCCTGTCGTTGAGCTGTGGTGCCTGGGGCACATCTGTCCTCACATGTCACTGGGGGGTGACTGTGACACAGCATCATGATATCCAATGGGCCAACCTGGGACAAATTGATGCCACCTGTAGGACCGTGTTGACAGATGTTGGCCATGTATGTACCATAAATGTCGTTCCGGTACTGCACACTTCATGTAGTTGTGCCTCATGATGATGTATGTTGGGATCTTGAGTGTGTTCAATGCCGCATATGTGGGGTGACTGACGATCTTGCTTACTTCTCCTCTGCACTGCAGGGCTCCTGCTGTCCATCGGCCATTCCCAGACCTGGCAACGATGGTGGAACGGGACAGCATCCGACGGTACCGCTTCACCAGGCAGCTGATTGAGGATTTGGCAGTGCAGTTGTCCCCACATTTGCAGCCTGGCCGGCCGTATCCTACAGCGCTGACCCCCAAGGTGAAGGTGATGGCAGCCCTACACTTCTTTGCCACCGGTACCTTCCAACATACTGTGGCGTCTGCTGGTGGGATGTCACAGACCATGTTCAGCCGTGTGCTCCGCGATGTTTTGGCGGCAATGTTGCTCTTCCTGAACCGGTACATCTATTTCCCTAGACTGCGACGACTCACTGACGTGAAGAGTGACTTTTATGCCCTGGGGAGGATGCCGCATGTCATTGGCTCCATTGATGGGACACATGTGGCTTTGGTACCACCACAGGCCCAGGAGCAGGCCTACAGGAACCGCAAGCACTACCACTCGGTCAATGCACTGGTGGTGTGTCTTGCAGACATGACCATCACACACGTGTGTGCCCGTTTCCCTGGTTCAGCACACGATGCCTTTGTGATGAGGAGTAGTCGCATCCCCAGGTTGATGGCACAGATGCAGAACCAGCGTGCCTGGCTTGTCGGTGTGTACTGACTTTGTGCCATTGTGTGTGATCTGATCTGTAGTATTCCGCCCACTTTTCCAAGTCAGCTGATGTGCACTTGTCTGTCCGTAGGTGACTCGGGATACCCCAACATGCCGTGGTTGCTGACACCCCTCAGGAACCCTGTGACACCTGCCCAGATGCGCTACAATGAGGCACATGGTCGGACCAGGAGAGTGATTGAGCGGACCTTTGGTCTCCTGAAGAGCCGCTTCCGCTGCCTGGACAAGACCGGAGGGTCCCTCCCATATGCCCCTGCGAAAGTGTGCAAGATTATCATCGTCTGCTGCATGCTCCACAACCTGGCAGTGCGGAAGGAGTTGCCTCTCATCCAGGATGACGATGACCAACATCCGCCACCTGTGGAGGATCCTGGCCTGGACCACGATGCCAGTGACGATGATGATGATGATGGTGATGGTGATGTCCGCACACAGCTCATCACCAACTTCTTTAGCTGAATGTGAGTATCCTGAGGTGTCATGTGAATGATGTGAGTTGGCATGATGTGTGGGTGGTGCTCTGGTGCTGTTGGAGTGTGTCCATGGGCTACTTGACAGGATGTGTGTTGCGATGTGTGGTGACAGGTGGGCTGTACTCCCCAACAGTGTTGACATGCTAACTTGGTTCTGGGTGGGTATCTTGTAACATGTATTGTGCATGAGTTTTGCTGTTCTGTCCTGTACTGCATTGCTTTTGACTGTGTGTCATTTCTGTCCTTCACAGGGTACTTTCAGATTCGTTTGGTCAACTGTGTCCACCGACGACGTGATTGCACATCCAGGCTGGTAGCTGTTGTGTCCCTACAGGTGATGTGCGCCACACCCATGGACTTCCTTCTGTCTACAGTTGTTGACTGTGTGCCCGCTACCAGGTGGGGTTACCTTGCATCTGTAGTGGTTACGGCATGTTGCTACTGTGTAATAAACCTGTGCTTCACTTAGTGATGTGCGTTGTCTGTGGTCACACATTTGACTGCCATTTGCTTACTGCACCTGTGGGCTACTTGACTACAACTGGGAATGGGTGTGGTGTCTGTGCATTGCACCGTCTTCCCTGGCAACATCAGTGTAGGCAATGAGTCAGATGGCCTAGGTGTGTATGTGTTGTGTAGCCCTGGTGGTGTGTCTCCCTCATATGTGTCACGTTGCCTGTACTCACATGCCTGTGTTGTCCTTGCTGTTGCAGTTCGCATACACTGTGTAATTTTGCAGTTCATCATCCCCATAACAGCACCCACGTTGGAATCAGGACAGAGGCAAGTATGGTGTATTAGTGTGTTTATTGTGATAATAGTGCATAGGATGGATTGTGCTGTACATGAATCTTGCAATCCCAAGTTCCTAGATGAATAGAAAGTCCAGGTAGACAGGATCCCCAGTATCGGGGCCACAGTTGTCTGACACATTGTTCCAACTTGTACTCCCCATGCAATGTGTGGGAGTAGTGTTGCCATCAACAGGGTGAACAGTCTGTGCACAAAGGCGAAAATCCAGAACAGGTTCAGGCTTCCTGGGAGTTGCGCTTGGCCATCAGCCTCTCACTTTCCCCTCCTCGGACGACCCCTCTTCTTGGGGGGGGCCCTCAAGTGCAGGCTGCTGCGGTGCAGGGGACTCTCCGCCAGAGTCCTCCTCCCTCCCTGTGGCAGTTGCAGTTTGTTCGGTACCAGATGTTGTTGGCACACAGGGAGGTGTGGACTGGTTGCTGTTCATCTGGCGGAGGCATTGTAAAATGTCCCTGTGCACCGCCGTCATCTCATGTAGTACATCCCACTTGGACTCCACGCGGGTCATGTGGAGTCCACACGTGACATGTGGGAGTCCACACGTGACATGTGTGACTCCACGTGGGACATGTGGGAGTCCAAGCGGGCATGATGGGCAGCCTGCTGCTGTTTGATGTCTCTGAGGAGCCCCACTACCTGGCTGAGCTCTCCGGTGCTGGACTGGTACGCATCAGCTATGCGTACCAGTTGTGGGTCTTCATGCACACCAGCAACGTCTGCAAGCAGCGACCTCTGTCTCCCACCCCTCCCACCACCCCTGCTGACATGTGCAGTGTGTGCAGTTGCACGCACAGATAACCCTGGTCCACCTTGGGGGTTGGTGGTGGTGGTGGTGTCCATGGCCCCAGGTTGGTCCAGGGTCACTGCGCTGGTGTTGTTCCTTATTCTGTCCATGTCGGCAGGGATGGTATTCGTGGTGACAGTCGTTGGAGGGGTGGGTGCAGGGGGTGCAGCTGGTGGACCTGCTGGTGCTGCAGCTTGTGGTCCTGCTGGTGCAGCATGTTGACTTGCACCGGATGTGCCAGGTTGTTCATCGTCCGAGGAGGACAGAGGCTGTACGACGCCAGTGAGCTCGGCATCCTCTTGAGCCTGGGACTGGGACTCCTCAGCGTCTGCTGCTGTGTCCCTATCATCACCTGTTTTTGGGAGACACAAACAATGTATGTCATGTTTCTGCAGGCATCAGTGGTTGACACACCTGACAGTTGTGACTGTGCCTCGGGGTGCGGGCCTGTACATTGTATTGTCCTAAGTCGTCACAGTCAGGGGTTGATATTGGTGTGGCACATTGTCCTGCATTATTTGGGCATTTCTATGTATTCTCTGGGGTGTGAACATGGTCTGCATTGATTGTGTTTGGTTGACAGCCAGACCTCCTTCCCACCCACCCACCCACCCAGTCAGTTATCCCACCATGGAACGTGCTTGCATTGCAGGGAGTGTAAGTTGTCTCTCAGGATGTCAGTCAGTGGTGTCCTGCTGTTTGTTGGTGCACAGTTGGCAGCAGGGCCTTGTGCTCCCCACAGCAGAAGCCAGTGTCAGCCATCTTGTGAGTCCTTCTCCACTCCCTGTGATGTGAGCATGGTTCAGGGTGGTGTTGATGGGCCAGTTGTGAGGCTGAGCAATGTCTGTGACTACGACTCCCATCATGCTATTGCCTCCACCCCCTTCCCAGCATGCCCATGCTTCCTTCCTTTTGACTCTGCTTCCCTGTGGGGTGGGCTGGCTGTGCTGACAGGATGGCTGGGAGTGTTGTCCTGGCAGTTGTTTGGCTAAGAGTCCCAAGAGTGTCCCTGTGCTTCACACAACATAACCCAGGGTGGTGGTGCTTTGTGGGATCTTGTGTTAGGATGGAGGGCATTGCATTCTACCAGGTGGGTACTGTGGAGTTTGTGTTGGGGGGGTGAGGGGAGGTGCTGGTGACTATAGTCAGTGCTGCAAGTCCCCCTTCCCACCCAGCCAGCCAGATATCCCACCATGGAACGTGCTTGCATTGCAGGGAGTGTAAGTTGTCTCTCAGGATGTCAGTCAGTGGTGTCCTGCTGTTTGTTGGTGCACAGTTGGCAGCAGGGCCTTGTGCTCCCCACAGCAGTAGCCAGTGTCAGCCATCTTGTGAGTCCTTCTCCACTCCCTGTGATGTGAGCATGGTTCAGGGTGGTGTTGATGGGACAGTTGTGGGGGTGAGCTATGTCTGTGACTACGACTCCCATCATGCTATTGCCTCCACCCCCTTCCCAGCATGCCCATGCTTCCTTCCTTTTGACTCTGCTTCCCTGTGGGGTGGGCTGGCTGTGCTGACAGGATGGCTGGGAGTGTTGTCCTGGCAGTTGTTTGGCTAAGAGTCCCAAGAGTGTCCCTGTGCTTCACACAACATAACCCAGGGTGGTGGTGCTTTGTGGGATCTTGTGTTAGGATGGAGGGCATTGCATTCTACCAGGTGGGTACTGTGGAGTTTGTGTTGGGGGGGTGTGAGGGGAGGTGCTGGTGACTATGGTCAGTGCTGCAAGTCCCCCTTCCCACCCAGCCAGCCAGATATCCCACCATGGAACGTGCTTGCATTGCAGGGAGTGTAAGTTGTCTCTCAGGATGTCAGTCAGTGGTGTCCTGCTGTTTGTTGGTGCACAGTTGGCAGCAGGGCCTTGTGCTCCCCACAGCAGTAGCCAGTGTCAGCCATCTTGTGAGTCCTTCTCCACTCCCTGTGATGTGAGCATGGTTCAGGGTGGTGTTGATGGGCCAGTTGTGAGGCTGAGCAATGTCTGTGACTACGACTCCCATCATGCTATTGCCTCCACCCCCTTCCCAGCATGCCCATGCTTCCTTCCTTTTGACTCTGCTTCCCTGTGGGGTGGGCTGGCTGTGCTGACAGGATGGCTGGGAGTGTTGTCCTGGCAGTTGTTTGGCTAAGAGTCCCAAGAGTGTCCCTGTGCTTCACACAACATAACCCAGGGTGGTGGTGCTTTGTGGGATCTTGTGTTAGGATGGAGGGCATTGCATTCTACCAGGTGGGTACTGTGGAGTTTGTGTTGGGGGGGGTGTGAGGGGAGGTGCTGGTGACTATGGTCAGTGCTGCAAGTCCCCCTTCCCACCCAGCCAGCCAGATATCCCACCATGGAACGTGCTTGCATTGCAGGGAGTGTAAGTTGTCTCTCAGGATGTCAGTCAGTGGTGTCCTGCTGTTTGTTGGTGCACAGTTGCCAGCAGGGCCTTGTGCTCCTCACAGCAGTAGCCAGTGTCAGCCATCTTGTGAGTCCTTCTCCACTCCCTGTGATGTGCGCATGGTTCATGGTGGTGTTGATGGGACAGTTGTGGGGGGGCAATATGTGTGACTGCGACTCCCATGATGCTATTGGCTACACTGACTTGGCCAGCATACACAGAATTCCTTCCTTTGAGTGGTCTTCACTGTGTGTTGGTGTTGTTGTGGTGGCTACATGTGTGGATGTGTGTGTTAGTTCTATTTGTGCCACTGCCTAGCTGTAGTTGTGGTTGTGTTTGTACATGTGTTGGCACAGTTGGATGTGACTTTTTTGATGGCATGTGTTGTGTTTATCTGACTGACATACACATTTTGGGATGATTCTGTTCTAGTTGCTGTGTAATTGCTATGAGTGCATGGTTTGACTCTCCCCTTGACAGTGATGTGTGTGTTTTGTGGCAGTTTATTGTGTACATTTGTTGTGTACTCACCAGGCTCTGGGATGTTCTCTAGTCCATATACGCTCACTGGCGGAAGGATGGCCCGCACCTTCTCCTCCCAGGGCCTGAGGTATATTGGCTTGGCAGGAGGGCCACTGCCGGTGTGTTGGCTGTTGATGTAGTCTATCTTCAGCAGGTCCCGTACCCTCCTGCGCACGTCATACCACCTGTTCTGGATGTCCGTCTTTGTGCGCCGACATGGTGATTGGGCGTTCACCCTGTTGATGATCCTCTCCCACATCTTGGTTTTCTGCGACATGGGGGTCTGTTGGACCAGAGTGCCAAACAGCTGTGGCTCCACCCTGAGGATCTCGTCTACCATGACTTCCAATTCACTATCTAGGAACTTGGGATTCTTCTTGGGGGCATGGTGATGGTTGGTGATGGTGGGTGATGTGTGTGTTGGTGTGCAGGTGAGGGTGTGTGGGTGTGTGTTGTGCTGGGTGTATGTGAGGTAGGTATTTGTTGGTGTGCTGCTGGTGTGTGGCTTGTGTGAGGGATGAGCTGTGGGTGTGTGGTTGCTTTCTCTTGGGTGCTGGTAGTGGAATGGCATTTGCAAAGGCTCATGGTAGTGATTTGTGTCCTTTATATAGGTGGAGTTGTGGGTGTGTCTTTGTTCTCTGTCCCCACCCCCAGTATTTATTGGCTTGGTAATTGCTTGTTTGGCCTTTTTTGGTTGATTTTTCCTTTGTGCTGTTTGTGTATGTTGGAAACGTTCTTGTGACCGAGTCGGACCCTGCATTGGTCTCGTACGGTGTTTTCCGTTTCGTTCACGCTGTGTTTGTGCAGTTTTGTATGCTGCGTACGCGTCGGTCGCGGTGTATTGTGTTGCTTCGGCTCGGTTTTGTATGCGTGTCGGTCGTACGGCTTGTCCTCCGTCCGACTCGGTCGTGTTTTTCGCGCCTTGCATCGTACTTTGCGGGTTGGAGTTGGCGGGTACGATTCGGTCGGATTTGTTCCGGGTGCGTGTCGGTCGGTTGGATTCGCGTGTTTTTCCGGCCGGATTGCTATTTTCCGAGCGGCTCGGTCGGTCGGCTTGGTTTCCTGACGTGTCGGTCGGATTTATCGTGGCTTGCATCGTACTTGGCGTGTCGGGCGCCACTGGTACGTGTCGGTCGGTATTTTTCCGGATCCGAGTCGGTCGGTGCTTTTTCCGGCCCGAATCGGAATCGACCCCTCTATGTTGTAAATGGCCAGCATCCTAGATCTCCAATTGGAGAAGGTAGGAGGATCTGTGCTGATCCATTGAGAGGTTATGCAAGAGCGAGCAATGGCCACAGCAATAAACAGGAACCCTATCTCTGATCTATTTCTTTTATTTGCTTCTATACTGTCTACTAGCCCTAAAATAAATAACGTCGGAGTGATTAATACCGGGAAACCTAAGATCTTAGTTAAAAAGGCCTCTAGTTCCTGCATAAAGATATCCATTTTCGGGCAAGTAAAAAACATGTGTACAGTATCAGCAGCAACTAGATCACATCTGTTGCATTTTCCTCCCCTTCCCCCTTTCATCCATTTAGCTACTTTTGCTGGAGTATAATATAGATCAAAAGCTGACATATGGGGGCCGATTCCGATTCAGGCCGGAAATCACTCCGACCGAGCCGGACCCGGAGAGATTTCCGACCGAATCAGACTCTAGCAGCCCGAGCGAACGAGTACGATGCGTACGCATTCAATCTGACTCGATTCGGTCAGACTCCCATTGAAATCAATGGGAGCCGGTCGTACAACGCGTACGCGGGCTCCCATTGACTCAATGGGTGCGAGGTGAACAAGGGCGCCCCCTACAGCGGGTATGCGTCGATGCGAATCGCGCCGTACATGTACAGGTAGGGGGGACCCATGGGTCCCCCCTGTGTGCGACTCGCGCGGCTACGCGTACAGTGGGGTCCGACACGGACCCCCAAAGTCCGGCTTCGACTGCCCTTTGGAGCCGGACGGCGCGAGTCGGTCGGACTGCTCGAGGCGCGCATCGTACTTGCCCGGTCGGGGAACGTCTCCATTGCGCGGTGCGAGTCGTGTCCGTGCGAGTCGGTCGGAGCGGTTCGGACCCGCGAACGAGTCGGTCGGCAATTTCGCGTGCGCTCACATCGTACTCGCTCGCCCGGACGCACGTTCGAATCGGTCGGGAAAGAGGGCTCCGAATCGGATCCGGTTACGCCGAATCCGATTCGGTGCCCTACCGGCCGAGATCGGAATCGGCCCCATAGTGTTGGCTTCTAAGACTTCCTGTTAATAAAACCTGATTTGCAAGCTCCAATGAATCCTCTATATATATTGCATCCTTACCCAGCCTATTTTCCCATTTGCTATTCTGAGCTTCCAAATCATCCGGAACAGATTCAATTAAGTTTTGATAGATCTTCCCAATCCTGGCCTTGTTCCTGATTAACTCCACCAAGGGAATCCTTTCTGAAATCCCCTTTATCCTGCTCTCATTATTGCCAAGAAAGCTTAGTATCTGTAACAATTTGAAAAAATCCCTTTTATCTACCCCAAATTTTTCCTGCAAATTCAAAAAAGACATAAGCTGACCTTCACTACATAGATCACCAAGGCCGTTAATTCCTTTTTCCCTCCATCTAAAAGTAATTTGATCCTGAAAGATTGGTGGGAGTAGGCCCAGCGCAAAAAATGGAATATATGTATTTAAATTTGGAATCTCTCATTTTCGCCGCACTTGTCTCCACACCCCGTAAGCTGCTTTTAAAATTTAAAATTTAGTTTTTTTATAGTAACTAGGTTCAAGGATCTTGACCAGACATCTCTTAACTTCCGACCCCAATCCTATTTCGTATATTGTTGGTTTAGCCTCCTCTGGGATGTCTGCTTTATCCCCCACTAAAAGAATACCCATATGTTGTAACATTGCCGCCCAATAATAAAAGAAAAAACTGGGAATAGCCCATCCTCCCGAGTGCAGATCCTTATGGATCCTCGCAATAAAGGTTTTTGAAGTTGGAATGATAAGAAGCTAGTTGCACCACTTGTGTTTGATTTTTCAAAAAGGATTCAAAACACTTTAAGACCACCCTGAATAGCAGTTTCACTGAACTTTTTCAACAGATTATCATGTCTGACTGTGTTGAACGCAGCAAACAAATCAAGAAGGATGAGCACCGCTGAATCCCCCTCATTCAAAATCATACAAATATCATTTGAGATACAGTCTCGGTGATAAGAACAGGTCTAAAACTAGTTTGATAGTGATTAAGTATGTTGTTTTCCTCGATGAAACATGATAGGTGAGTATTTCCATAGCTTTCCAGGATCTTGGTAAAAAAATAGTAGATGTGAGATAGGGCAATAATTAGCAGGAGTGTCAGGATCAAGAGTGAAGTTACAAGTGCAGTTTTACAAAAAGGAGGGACCTCCATGACTGCTAATCATTTATTGCAAATCATGATTATTATTGCAGCAAATGTGGATGCCAGAGCTTTAAAAACCTATAGTCAAGTGGCAATCCAGACTGTATTGTTGTAATTTTAGCAAGAACATCTACCTCCATTAAAGGTATAAAATTGGACCAGGACTTAAGTGGGAGTGCCACATTTTTGTAAGTCTCTTCTATGGAAGTCACCGGTGTGAAGAATGAAAAAAGTACTGATAGTTTATCATCGAAAAATTTAGAAAGCTCTGAGCAAAACTTTTGGGTAGGACTAATTTTGGCTATGTGAGATTAATCATTAATCAAGGAGTTATAGACCTGAAAGAGTTCTTATGAAGAATTGCTGGACAGAGCAAATTTTAGCTTGGATCTGGTGTTATATATCAACAATTTATAAGCTTTTAGCTCAGGCTAATAGATGACTTTTTCTCAGTTTCAGCATATGTGAGCCTCCAAGATCTTTCTAAATGTTTACATTTCCTTTTGGCCAGAATCAAGTCATGGGAATACCAGCGCTGAAGGTAGTTTCCAATAGGTAGCACCTATTTTAGAGGTTAAAATCTCATCTAAGGAATTAGATATTGTTACAGCTGTAGTAGGGTTGGGGTGCTGAGCCTTTCAGTTTCTATACTTTAACTAGCCTTTAACCTCTTGCTACCTGTCCAATCTTCTTGGTCCCCCGATGAATCTTGTTCTGTGCTGAAAGGGACTGGAATATTCAGAGGATAAGCAATTATCAAATGAGGACCAGGAATAAGATAATTGCTACATTCAAATTTTATGTTCGTAAGATTTAGAAACCCAATTTATCAAACAGAATGGAAAAATACTACTCAAATGATTTACCCATAAGGAAATAATGAGACAAAATCAGCAGATTTAAGTTAAATATCATAGTTTAGTATTTCAGATTTAAGGGCAAAGAACATTTAAATGACACAAATCTTGAATCCTAAAATCTTAATTATTGTTAAGATTTAATGAGTAAACCAACACTGCAGGTTGCAGAGATCACAGTGATATGAATCATCCTCAGCCGAGGGAGATCACGGACATTTACAACATTCAGATCAATGGGATATCAGTTGAGACTCATACAAACACTTAGGAAAGTTCAGTGTGTTCCAAATGACCAGTTTCAGTTCATTTAAAACAGGAATTCGGTCTCAGTCTGTTACTGTAACGTCAGAGTCACAGCAGTATGGCACAAACCTTTCAGCTGAAACGGTTCCTCTACGCTAGCATATCAGCCAGCCGCAGATCATAGTATTTCGTCACAGTTTGCGTTTGTCTTTAGATGTCAAAGCCGTCAATCTCAACGCTGCAAATGGGTGAGCAAGCGAACCAAACAATCAAGCGAAAAGATCTGAACCCCTTCAGTTCAAAAGACTTGAGCAATTATACTTCATTAGTTCCGGGGTGACACCCCTCACTTCACCAAATTTGTCAGACCACTCTATCCCATTGGTCATTTACGATACGATGAGATGATGTAGTAGGTGAAAAGAATACAACTTGGAAGAATTAAATGATCCAGGTTATGTAACTTCCTTAAACTCTTACAAGTTTAGTCATACGAACAATATGACACTCAGAAAATAGGTGAATTTTATGCTCTCATCTCGCTGTCTGCTAGTTCTCAAGCATCTGTTCTATAATTTATCTGTTTTTGTTGCAAGTTTAGTCAAACTGTGCTACCGATGTCAAAGAAAACAATTGATATTTAGAACACAAGTGGCAACTTTACCAAACGTTCCCATTGGCTTCAGACCATTCAGTTTATTTTAGAAAAAGAAGCAAGATTTGAGGCCTACATGAAACACAGCTTGTTCACAATGAATCTATGCTAAAATGTGATTCTCACCTTGCATAGCATGAAATATTAATCTTTCAAATAAATGCATTAATATCATTTCAATCATATTGTAATTAATTCACGTAAGTATAGGGTACTCATAAATATTTGAAAATGCCACTGTCACTCAATATAGATTAAATGAGTTTTCTTTGTACATATATTTTATCAAAGCACGCATTTTTTAAGGCACATCAAAAGAAAGATTAACGAAAATACAGTTTTAGCTAAACTCGTGAAGCATTTACTTTTCTTTTGTCATTTACGGTGCACATAATATACTATGTATCTCTAACATGTGAAACATTTAATTCTCACGTATGAATTTCTTAATTATCGTTATTATCTCATTATCTAATCACAGGATCAAATGTCCTTAAAGTGTTAAAATTCACTTCTATTCAGTAAATATAAAATGCAATATAAGCTCATTCTAACATTCTGCATGCTTTTACGATGCAGTATCTAAATCAGAATTACGTTTTCTCATTTCTAGAAACGTGGAGCTTAACACACATTTGTCATCCTCCATGTACTGTAGTGTCACAAATTGTTTTCTTTGCAAATTGCTGCAAATTAGTAAGAGGAAAAACTTCTGCTCTATCACAGCATAAAAGCTGATTATTGTTCACACGACACAAAAACTGATTATGACAACAAATCTCTAATGTGCACTTTGCACAAACGTTTAGAAAAACAACACTGAAACTGAGAAAAGTTGAAGTACCAGCACTGTGAAAGAGTGCTTGGATATGTAGAAATAGCAGGATTAATAAAATAATGAATTTAACATGTTTATTAACTGATTACCTTATATTTTTAACAAAGTCATTATGAAAAATGTTGATGAAAATTAGCATCTCTACTGCCTTCATTGTAATGCACCATAACAAAATGAAAAGTGGTGCAAAAGACTTATGCAATGTGGTATATGACTGACATTTTCAGTATAAGTGCTTGAAATTATTAGGGTCTTAGATTTCTGAAATCATTTTATTTTAATTATTTTATGGAATAGTTTGCATGTAGGTACTTTTGAAATTTTGGTAGTAGGCTATAATTAGAGTTGAACATTTTTGTGTAATAATTACTGGCACCGTTACAAATATTTCCATATATGATATGTTTGATTTATTTCGGTATGCTTGAACTTAATTATGAGTTCATTTTACTAAATAAGAAATGCTAACTTTAAAATGCATTGAATTGTCTTTTTCCTTAGGCTGTAATATTTCATAGCCGGGTGTAATGAACTTTTGTTTCATTTCCTCAAATGTTTCTTTATCTGTTCTGTTTTGCAACATTCTTTAATCAACAGGACACTTTTCAAGTTCTTAATTGTGTATTGTATTGTAATTGTATTTATATATCGCTTACTACCCCTGACGAAGCGCTGAAGCGATTTACACCAGGCAGCACGCTGCTCCGGAACTCAAGGGTAATGGTTAGTTCAGTGTTATTAAATACTGTTTATTTTTGGGATTAGTTTTGTGTGCTCAAAGCAAACCATTCCATGCAGTATTTTCAGATTTTTATGGTGGACTAAAGTAATAGTGGTTGGTTGCAATCATTACTAGGGGGAAGGTGAGCTCAAGCCCATGGTTGGTGGGATTAATACAGGAGCTAAAGGAGATTAGGTATTGTTAGGTTGCATAGGTATGATTTTCAGCGGAAGGGGAAGAGATTGTGATCTTGTAAATGAGTTGTGGGAAATTTGCTGAAATAGAGAATAGTCAATGGTGCACGTGTCAAGAGTAGGTTGTGCTCAGACAGAGGAGGCATGCAGAAGATGGAAGGGAAGGAGAGGGACATTTGAAAGAAGAAAAAGGAGAGGTGACAAACAGTTTTTAATTAAAAGGACAGGTTTTTTTAATGCCGGATTTAAAGAATGTACTGAATATTTTTGAGACAGCATGCAGTTTGAAGATGCAAGAATGTAGAAAGGAACAGCATTATTTACTTTGAAGATTGTGCTATATTGGAAATTTTTAATAGCTACTAGAATTGGATAAATCATCTCTCTGTTGCTAGACTGCTGCTAGACCACCTATCCGGCCAGGTCTGTTGATCAGCTCAAGGGTTCAAAGTGAAATATAATGGCTGGACGCATCTGTCGAGAAAATACATGGGAAATAATGTACACAATGAAAAAGATTCTGACGTTCATCCTCAGGTTCGACTCAGTATTAATTATACATGAGAGTGGGATATATTTAAATGCCTCTGGTTTGCATTGGCACCAGATGGAAAATGAGGACAGCTTCCCAGACAGTGGAAGTGTATTACCTGCATTCCACTAGCTGGAGGACAGGGGATGCAAACACTGGTGTGAGTTAGGGGATAGTGAAAGGGCTCCTTTTACAAATTCAAGGAACCCTCTTGTTAACAAAAGGCTACTGATTAAACTTCCTGAAGCTCTGCCCTTTTTAGGTCTCACCTAGGCAGGTAGTACCGATGCAAAGTGATGCAGACTAAAAAGACATAGGGGCCGATTCCGATCTCGGCCGGTAGGGCTCCGAATCGGATTCGGCTTAACCGGATCCGATTCGGAGCCCTATTTCCCGACCGATTCGAACGTGCGTCCGGACGAGCGAGTACGATGCGAAATCGCCGACCGACTCGTTCGGGCGTCCCAACCGCTCCGACCGACTCGTTCCCGGGTCTAACCGCACCGACCGACTCGCTCGGACACGATTCGCACCCCGCAATGGAGACGTTCCCCGGCCGGGTAAGTACGATGCGCGCCGCGAGCAGTCCGACCAACACGCGCCGTCCGGCTCGAAAGAGCAGTCGGAGCCGTACTTCGGGGGTCCGTGTCGGACCCCCTGAACGCGTAGCCGTGCGAGTCGCACACAGGGGGACCCATGGGTCCCCCTACCTGTGCGTGTACGGCGCGAGTCGATTCGCCGCGCACCCGCTGTAGGGGGCGCCCCTGTTCGCCTCGCACCCATTGAGGCAATGGGAGCCAGTGTACGCGTTGTACGACCGGCTCCCATTGACTTCAATGGGAGTCCGACCGACTCGAGTACGATAGCATACGGACGCATCGTACTCATTCGGTTGGGCTGCACGGGTCCGATTCGGTCGGAAATCTCTCCGGGTCCGGCTCGGTCGGAGAGATTTCCGGCCCGAATCGGAATCGGCCCCATAGTTGGAAGGAGATGCCACACACAGCGCGGGGCACTTGCAGTCGTGCAATTCCTATAGACCAGGTTGGACAAAAATGAACCTGTGAAAACAAAATGTTGCAGACTATGGTAAAACATGATAAGAAGCTACGCTTGCACACACGCACACACACACTGACACTCTGGACCCTTTCGGCCAGCACAATACTAGAATATAATGGTTTAAATTGTGCACGCACTGCACCACCTTAAGGCATTGGCAAAGCATGAGACAATCTTCACTGTCATCACATTCATCTCTAGACCAAGCTGCAAGGGTGAGTCTGGAAGGAGTTAAAGAGGGTATAAGTAAAGTAACACGTCTTTTGTGGGAGAGAACACCCCACCTTGCTGGAGGCACCCGGGGATTCCCGTCCTTATCACACACTAATGCCTTGAGAGGCTTCCAAGACAGCCCGCGATACAGAGTGTACTAAAGTAATGCAACATCGGAGAAAGTAGAATGTGGTCTGGTCTCATGAGCAAAGGGGCCATAAACAGGGGCAGATGACGGTGATACATTGCGCAATGGGCGCAGAATGTACAGCTCAAGAACCACTTGCGCACAGGTGGAAGAAAGGACTGGAACAAGTGTCTCACAGACAGAGGCAAGGCTGGCCATGCTGGAGACAGTGTAGGGCGGGGCAGTTCTAAAGCTGTGGCATAGGTCAGGGCATAGGAAAGTGGCAGGAGCAAGGCAAGTCTATGACAGTGGCAGGAGAAGACCAGCAACCCTCTCCCACAGAAAATAAAGGAAAGTGAAAAGGTTGCGACAGAGCAATGACATAAGCTCAAAGATGACCTCTCCAGCAGCAGTAGACCGCAAGGTTTACCGCTCCCTACTCCAGAATGCTCTCTGGTACTACCTCTATATGTATATCCAAACGAATCCATGTATATTCTTAATAATCAAACAACAAATTTATTTAATTATTATTTTTTAACAATAAATGAATCCCTGGAAGTAGCAGGCATTCATTTGTTAAAAAATAATTAAATTCATTATTATTATTATTATTATTATTATTGCATGAATTGGTGGGAACTCAATCTTTCTACTTAATCCATGAAGAGAAGCAAATTAAATAAGCTCTTTGTCAACTAACCTATGATGACAGAATGGATAGTCATTTCTCATGAGCAACATGGGAAAATATGTTGGAGTATCAATTTTGTATCTGGTGAACGGAAGAATGGTCACATGATGGTCAGACCATTGTATGGTGACAACTGGTGTCACAAATGGACGATTTGGAATATAAAAAGTTACTTTTCAAGGAGGAGGGGGCCACAGACGCAGACACACACCCATCTTGCACTTGAGCCCCTTCTTTTCCCTTGCCTCCAGCCTGCCTGCTGAACTATTTGTACATACCTCTAGCCTTCTTTCTTCCTTACCTGCTGGACGATTTGGAGCTGTCTGGTGAGAGACCAGACCTGAACTTTCCTGATTGTTGCTCCACTCCCCTTGCCCATGCTCATGGACTTTTCCTTAATGGACTCTAAATGGATCCCTTTTCTCATGCTAAGATAACTCTTTTTAACCATCCTCCTGCTTTTGTTGGTAGTAGGAATCTCCAACCTGAACCATCCTCTTTATGGATTCTTTTATTTTGCAAAAGATTTACTTTGACTAAGTGTATAGTTTTATACTACGAACTGTAAGACTCATGACAGAGTTACTTAAAATGTTACTCATATGCATTGATTTTGGATCTCTAATACAATAACCAAAGTATCTAAATTTGTTTGTCTCTTATTATGTCTTAATGTTCTTTCTGCAGAAACTGTGCTTACAACTATCTGATTTTTGGTTGCATGATAGAGAGAGCCATAGATTATTTTCAGAACATCAGGTTCTTTTGCTCTTATTCTGTGTAGGCACAGCAGAGCTTCTGGTTTGTATAATTCTTTTAGATTGAACTTCTTTAGAAGGTTGGGTCTTCCAATTGCAATACTCTATTTCCAGAGCATGGTTCTGGGAGCAGTGTACTTGAACCTGGTCTCGAATTTGTGAGTTGGCTACCAATTATTGGTCTTCATTGGGTGGCCAACAGTTCGACATCCTGATTTCTCACCCCTTACTACAAAGAAGAAAGGTCCATCTGAGGACCAATGCCTCTGTTAGTAGAGGACAGAATCGGAGTGAAATGACCATGCTTAATATAACGACTGTATGAGTCAGTGATAGAGAAAACAAAAAGAAGTTTCCGCTGCAACAATATCCAACTGTTAAAATGTTTAAGAACTTGTTCATTATCACAATTATCCAAATGGATAGCAGATATCGTGGCTTCCAATTTAGATTTCAATTTCTCATTGCTGAGGTTTTGATCAAGAAAGATATCAAGTTTTTCCTATTATTACATTTGAAGTCTGGACTCTTCCCACAAGCATCTGAACCAATATAACCTTGTGATCAGACCAGAAGATTTCCATAACAGAATGTATATGTATCTGTTTTGGCTTGGCAAAAATATTGTCTAATATATGATCGGACTGATGGGTGGGGGACTTCACATGCCAATGAAGGTCAAAATCTGTTTGATAAGTTTGAGTACTATTATCAGTAATGTTATCAAACTATATATAGATCATGCACGACAACTAGAAAATCAGATTCCAGATATGCTGCAGAAATAACCTCCTAAAATGAATCGAAATGTTTTTGCAGGACCAAGGAGTCTATATATCCGCTTAACTTTCACAGTACACTTGTGGTTCACTGTGAGAGAGGCTGTTAACATTTCGGCCTCCGATAGAGTAACTGTGGACCATGAAGAACAAGAAATATTGTCCCTTTGAATCAAAGTTGCACCTCCTCCCACCCTGACAGGTCTGCTGACAGTACATATCCCTCTGGTGTAGAGAGAGCGACTCTGGGATCAAAGTCTTCCCCTTATCCAAGCCTCTGTAACAAATAAGCAGTCAAACTTATAATACATATTTCCACTGCATGGGCCACAAGGAGCGTGCATTGACTAATGCACGCAATATAGCCCTGACCCTGACTTAGTATGCATGGATATAATATCTTGACTATTCAGGCTTGCATATTAACTACAGTTCAAGAAGGACTCGTTGCTAGTAATAGAGAGTGTTAATTTAGTATCTGTACTATTGGCATGGAGAGAAAATGTGTAGGGACATCAGGACTTAGACGCGTCATGGGAAAAATAGAGCAGAGAGGAGAAGATATGATAACAGTTTTTCCTTACTTCCTTACTTAATATAACATGGTCCTGCTGGGAGGAGAAATAGGCAGAATGCTTGGCCCTGGATACGGAGCGGGTGTGGACAGCCACAGAATGGCTTGCCTTAGGCACGTCTTTGACATGCCATCGGCACGCCACTACGTGCACAGAAGGCAGCCGTGTTAAATTACCAGAAGGATGGTCTGCACATCGCGTTGTTTCACAACACTAGAGCACGCTCTAACAGAAAATGGCAGCTCGAGTACAGGATAACAGAAGGAGGGAAAAATGGCAGGTTCGCAGCTCAATGTGTAGGCACTGAATTAGAAGAAAGAAAAACAACAACATTCAATTATAATATCACCGTATATAAAAGCCTAGAGAAAAAACTTTCATAAATACCAATTAAAAAGGCTATAATCTCGAGAGTACTGAAAAAAAGACTATCATAAAGAACTGCTGAAGGAATTCCCCGTCCTGACCATCTGACAGGGAGGTCAGAATGTGAGATGTGATCCTACAGAGAGAGATGTAAGGTAAAATGTAGGTACAAATTAGAATCAAATCGCCAAACTCAAAACAATAAATAGCACAGGTAAAAGAAATCGTACTTTCTCGTAATGAAATGTAAAACACACAATGATGAGTATCCAAATGGGGGAAGCACTCCTTATAGGAAATTAAAATACCTTTTGTTATTTCTGATCCCTTCTTTATACCGTTAGAGAGAAAGTTTTTGGTTCCTTCCAGGCACAGCTTGACAACACAACTTTCACCAGACACAAAGTAATCAAACTAAAAGGACTTTCAGGAGTAATACAGAGAGGGACACTGGCTATGTCCCCATGTTGTAAGCCAGGAGTACTAGCTTTGGTTGAGCATAAATTGTGTGCTTACACCGAAAACAATTGTTCCCCTCCTGCACACAGCTGTGCCTATTTTGTATTTTTTATCCATTTGCCTGAGCTTTAACTTTATGTGACACACATATGGCCTTGTAATGCTGTTAAAGTGTCTTAGATAACTATATAATGTATGGTGTTTGTTTTTCTCTGGCAGCAGCACAGATGGGAGGAAGGTAGTCTTGAGGAATGTATTGAAGATTTCAGAGTGCCGTTTTGTGTTTAAGAGCAGCAGGGTATGCCCAAAGCTATACTAAGCTACATGGATTTTTAGGTCTGGCTTGACAGTGCAGCTGTCATGACTTTATGTGATCAACAAAAAAGAGCTTTCTGAGGACTGCTGAGAAAGAGGCTTTAGCTACACTCACATGTTGATTTCCCTGAGTGCTGGATTTGATTGGGGCGGATTTCTGTGCTTCCACTAAAAAACACTTTTTGTATTACACTTTTTGACTTGTGGCAAAGCTTATGCTCAGTACAGTAGTCTTCAGTTGATTATGGTGACAAACCCATGATGAAAGCTATAGGCCAGATTACTTATTATGAAATGTTATGATAAAGGCAGTAGGCCAGACATATTGATTGTGAAAATATATGTTAAAGTGAAGAGCATTTAAGGGTAGGTTGTTATTTATTACTCTGTATTAAATCCTGCAGATTGGTATGTTGATACAAGATATCAAGTGGCGGCTCGCACAGGTAACGCTGTGGGGCGGCGAGGCAGGGCGGGGAGGGGCCGGGTGGGGGGCTAGTGGAGTACGACATACGACGGGAAAGTGAAATGTAAATAAACAAATAAATAAAACCACTTAACTTGCGCTGGCCACATCGCCAAGTCGGCCCACAGCGTTACCTGTGCGAGCCGCCACTGGAGATATCACACAGATTACTGTAATAAGCAAGGTTTTTCTGCAGGGAACCCCCTCTGACAAACAGTGGGTGTGGAAGATTTGTACTAGCAGAATACTTGTTAAGCCCACTTAGGAGAGAAAGTAATTTGCTTTGCCAACTGTAATTCTGTATTCAATATAATTTTAGGGCTGATGTTTGCCTTGCAGGAAAGCAGAAGGTCAGTATAGGAGGCTTCAGTTGGTTATGGTGACAAGCCAATGATATAGTTAGAGGCCTGATTGGTTCACTAGTACAACATATTTCTTATGCCATAGGTGTGCTTTGTTTTTTATAACAAGTTATGATAAATGCAGTAGGCCTAACATATTGATTGTGAAAAGCATATTTTAAAGTCAATAGGCATTTAAGGTTGGATTGTTATTTCTCTGTATCAAAGACCACAGATAGACATTTGGCTACATGAAATGTCACAGATTACCTTAGTAGGGAAGGATTTTGGAGTTGTTACCTCCCCTGACAAATCCTAGTAATGCTAGTATCTCTTCTTAGTTGTCGGCCAGGATCATGTAATAAAATCATTAGATAATACATGCATATATATATATATATATTCACTGAAAAAACCATAGGTTTCAGGGACGTTATAGTGACAAATTAGCATTTAAAAACCTTTGAAATTCACTGAAAAAACCATAGGTTTTAGGGACAGTTATAGTTAGTTGGACATTGCACTCGTACAAAACCCGTGAAATTCCCCCGTTATAGTTAGTCCAGCTAACTATAACTCGCGCCCGCAATGCACTGCTGATGACGTCACATATTACATCACTCATGACATGGTCAGTGACATCACTGATGACATCACTGATGACATCTCAAATGACATCACTGATGACATCACTGATGACATCATCCGTGTGATAATTTCATGCATCTTCTCACACCCTAATATAACCTTTGATACACCCACTCTAAATTAAAGAATGCCATTCGCAAAACCATAGACACTCCAACACCAATAACTACATACCCACACACTGATTCTTAGGTCTACGCACACATCCACTCACTCACCCGTACAGTCACTCATACTTACGGTCACTCAGTACAGGACTATCATATGCACTCATACTCCTATATAGACACTCAAACACCGCCACTCATCCATAGAGGTACTCACACACCTAGTCAGTCATGCAAATAATTAAATAAATTATAAATAATGTCCTATTTGGGAGTGTATAAATGACTCATTAAATGCAGATAAAGACTGGATTTATGAGCAATGGCCCACTGTGGCGGGACGAGGTGACTGAGGAAATTTAGAGTTAACTAATTTTTTCCCTTTCCCTTTTGCTTTATATTGTGGTAGTAGTGAGACCACTGGTAACTACAATGCCCACTGGGGCGGTATACACGGTTATCTGCATTTAATGAGTCATTTATACACTCCCAAATAGGACATATGGGGCCATCCATATGTGGTGGAAGCCCACAGGGGCCAGCGGAAGTGAAAGGCTGCACTAGTACCATGATTAAATTGGAGTGTGCATCTTGACGCAATGCGCAAATAATTTTCAATTTGGTCTCACGAGCGCACTGTCGCTTTATTTATAATTTATTTTGGAACTCTTGAAGGAGGGATATTTACATGTATTTAAGTTCCTCGAGATGTCAACAATTTCGCACTTGCATTTAACTTGCTTTATTTTTGATGTATTAGAATATAAACAACTAAAAGATAAGAATGCACTTTCTGCCATTGTAATGAATACTTATAACGCATTACGTTGTATCCACTTTGATTGTTAAACACCATGAAGTCTGTTTTCACTGTCATTTGTGTTGAGGTGGTCACATGATAATTTATAAAAACACTACGATGTGCATTTCACTTTTACTCGTGAACAAGGAGCAGGACGCTCCGAAACGCGTAGAGTGACTTGGCTGAGATAAAATAAAAATCACGCTATAAGGATTATTGTGTGGCCGTGAAGTATTGTTTCCTGGACTTGTGAATGCGATACGGTTTATATATATATATATATATATATATAATTATATATATATATATATATTCACTGAAAAAACCAGAGGTTTCAGGGACGTTATAGTTAGGCTGACATTTCACTCATACAAAACCAGAGAAATTCAGCTGTTATAGTTAGCTGAGCTAACTATAACTCGCGCCCCCGCAATGCACTGCTGATGATGTCACATATTACATCACTCATGACCTGGTCAGTGACATCACTGATGACATCTCAAATGACATCACTGATGACATCCCTGATGACATCATTCAGTGACTGAGTGTTTCTAAAAAGTTTAAGAATGTTATATATATATACGCCAAGGTGTATTGAAGAATGAGTGGGTGTATGAGTGTCTGAATGGATGATTTAGTGGGTGCGTGACTGACTGTATAAGTGAGTGATTAAACGTGTCTTAGGGAATGCATGGGTGGATGACTAATCTGTATGAATGTCTGTATCAGTCTGTCAGTTGGTGTGTAAGTGGCTGCATGGGTTGGTGAGTAGCTACATGAGTGTCTGTAAGGGTTAATGATTGGTTGTCTGAGTACATGTATGGGTGCCTGAGTGTCTGTGTGGGTGGGTGGGGGTGTGACTCCCTGCATGGATGTGTGAGTGGGTGATTCACTGGGTGTTTGGGTTCATGAGTCCATCTGCGAGAGGCTGTAAGGGTGAGTGAGTATGCGTATGACTGTGTTGGTGAGTGAATGGATGTCTCAGTGGTATATGTGTGAGTAACTACATATGTGAAAGGCAGTATATGTGAGTGTTGGTGTATATAAGTGACTATATGTGAGAGTGAGTGATTGGGAGGGTGGCTGTATGGATAAGAGTGTGCTTTTGTCAGTGATTGTAGAAGAGAGTAAGTATGTGTTAGTATCTGTATGAATAAGTGAGGTGGTGTGTGTATAACTGTATAGGTGAGTAAAAGGCAGTGTGATTGATTCTTTTTTCTTTTTTCTTGCTTTTATTATCATTTTAACTTTATGGGTGAGTGGCAGTGTGTGAGTGTCTGTATGGGTGTATGAGTGCATATATCAGTGGTTGTATTTATGCGTGACTGCGTGTATGAGTGACTGTATGGATGAGTGAGTGGATGTGTGTGTAGACCTATGAATCAGTGTGAGTATGTACTAACTGGTATTGGCGTGTCTATGGTTTCGAGAATGGTAGTCTGTATTTTAGAGTGGATGTATGAAAGGTTATATTAGGGTGTGAGTGGGTGCATCAGAGATTAAGTGGATGATATCATCAGTGATGTCATCAGTGATGTCATTTGAGATGTCATCAGTGATGTCATCAGTGATGTCACCGACCATGTCATGAGTGATGTAATATGTGACATCATCAGCAGTGCATTGCGGGGGCGCGAGTTATAGTTAGCTCAGCTAACTATAACAGCTGAATTTCTCTGGTTTTGTACGAGTGAAATGTCAGCCTAACTATAACGTCCCTGAAACCTCTGGTTTTTTCACTGAACATCTAAGGTTGTTTAAATGCTAATTTCTAACTATAACGTCCCTGAAACCTGGGGTTTTTTCAGTGAATTTCTAAGGTTTCTTAAATGCTAATACTAACTATATCATCCCTGAAACCTGTGTTTTCTTCAGTGAATTTCTAAGGTTTTTTTAAATGCTAATTTCTAACTATGCCTACATAGGTAGGACATGTACAGAAAGAGGAAGAAAGGCGCAGAAAGAAGCAAGAAAAATGCAGAAAGAGGCAACAGAAGTCCAGAAAGAGGAAGAAAAGTGCAGAAAGAGGCAAGAGAGGTGCAGAAACAGGGAAGAGCGGGGCAGAAAGAGGGAATAGGGGTACAGAAAAAGGCAAGAGAGGTGCAGAAAGTGGAAACAAGGGTGTAGGAAAAGGCAAGAGAGGTGCAGAAAGAGGGAAGAGGGGTGCAGAAAGAGGCAAGAGGGGTGCAGAAAGAAGCAAGAGAGGTGCAGAAAGAAGCAAGAGAAGTGCAGAAAGAAGCAACAGAGTTGCAGAAAGAAGTGAGAGAAGTGCAGAAAGAGGCAAGAGGGATGCAGAAAGAGGCAAGGGAAGTGCAGAAAGAAGGAACAGATATGTAGAAAGAGGCAAGAGAAGTGCAGAAAGAGGCAACAGAGGTGCAGAAAGAGGCAAGAGGAGTGCAGAAAGAGGCAAGAGAAGTGCAGAAAGAAGCAAGAGAAATGTAGATAGAGGCAAGAGAAGTGCAGAAAGAAGCAATAGAGGTGCAGAAAGAGGCAACAGAAGTGCAGAAATAGGCAAGACAGGTGCAGAAACAGGCAAGAGAGGTGTAAAAAGAGGGAACAGTAGTGCAGCAAAAGGCAAGAGAGGTGCAGAAAGAGGGAAGAGGGATGCAGAAAGAGGCAGGAGGGGTGCTGAAAGAACCAATAGTGGTGCAGAAAGACGCAAGAGGGGTGCAGAAAGACGCAAGAGGGGTGCAGAAAGATGCAGGAGAAGTGCAGAAAGATTAACAGAAGTGCAGAAAGATGTAAGAGAACTGTAAAAAGAGGCAAGAGAGGTGCAGAAAAAGGCAAGAGAGGTGCAGAAAGAGGGAAGAGGGGTGCAGAAAGAGGCAAGAGAAGTGCAGAAAGAAGTAACAGAAATGTAGAAAGAGGCAAGAGAAGTGCAGAAAGAAGGAACAGAAATGCAGAAAGAGGCTAGAGAAGTGCAGAAAGAAGCAACAGAGGTGCAGAAAGAGGCAAGAGAAGTGCAGAAAGAAGCAAGAGAGGTGCAGAAACAGGCAAAAGAGTGCAAAAAGAGGGAAGAGGTGTGCAGAAAAAGGCAAGAGAGGTACAGAAAGAGGGAAGAGTGGTCCAGAAAGAGGCAGGAGGGGTGCAGAAAGAACCAACAAAGGTGCAGAAAGAGGCAAGAGGGGTGCAGAAAGAGGCAACAGAAGTGCAGAAACAAGCAACAGAGGTGCAGAAAAAGACAAGAGAACTGCAGAAAGAGGCAAGAGAGTTGCAGAAAGAGGCAAGAGAAATACAGAAAGAGGCAAGATGGGTGCAGAAAGAAGCAAGAGAAGTGCAGAAAGAAGCAACAGAAATGCATAAAGAAGCTAGAGAAGTGCAGAAAGAAGCAATAGAGGTGCAGAAAGAGGCAAGAGAAGTGCAGAAAGATGCAAGAGAGGTGCAGAAAAAGGCAAGAGAGGTGCAGAAAGTGAAGCGAAGCAGAGTTTGCTATGGTAGGGCGGGAGCAGTGCAAGTTTTGCAAGTTTTGTAAAAGCTGTAAGTTATTTAAGATAAATATATAAATACATAATTAAATTAATACATGAATATAAATATATATAAATATATATATAAAAGATACATATAAAAATATGTGCATATAGATATCTGCTGCTTTGCAGTCATAGACAGATTGGTCTGTATATTGTTGCTTTTTAATCTTGGTTTTAATACCTGACAACTTCCTAGAATCTCTGTCTGTATGCTAAATCGGAAAATAGTTATATATGCACCTGATTAATTTCATCTGGCTGCAATATTCTTCCTGTTTACACTATTGTTTACCTGTACCCTCTTGTTCCTACAAAAAATTATATTATAAGTGATAAGTGCTAACTGTGCTTAAAAACCGAATAAAAAATTATAAGAAAACATTTATATACAGAGTCTATTTGAGCGGTCTGGCTACATGTTAGTGTAATTATTAAAGATTTGTTTTTTATATAAGTTTGTTTTTTTAAAGGAGAAGAAAAGGGAGCCAGTTGAATACATCAGTAAAACCATGTAAATACATAAATATATATAAATATATATCTAAAACTTAATAAATATATAAATATATAGACACAATTCGGGTTGGAACTTCCATTAAAGGGTAGTATGATTCCGTAATATCATAATGTTATAATGTCAGTCAAGGTGCAAAATTTAAAATCAAATGATCATTTATACCAAAGCGTTTGTAAAAGCAGGACCCCAAGTGTTTTAAATATAAAGACTGGCATGCAATTCCTCAGTGGTGTTTAACCCTTTGGGGTGTTTTGTATCGAGGTTTAGAATATAGTACATCTCCAATTTACGGAGTGCCTTCTCCCGGTCACCACCCCTTTAGTTCATGGGAATGGAATCTACTAGATAATATTGTAGTTCCTTGGGGTTGCCATCATGTTTCTCATTAAAATGGCGAGCCACTGGATATGCCGGATCGTTGTTCCTGATTGCTCGTATGTGCTGGAGCACCCTTTTGTGGCCTTGCAGGATGGTACTGCCTACAGATTTCAATTTGCAAGGGCACTCCAGCACATAGACTACAAAATCAGTTTTACAATTTAACACCTTGGGGTCGATTCCGATTCGGGCCGGAAAAAGCACCGACCGACTCGGAGCCGGAAATTATACCGACCGACACGTACCTGTGGCGCCCGACACGCCAAGTACGATGCAAGGCGTGCAAAATCCGACCGACACGTACCGAACCCAAGCCGAACGACCGAGCCGCACGGAAAACAGCAATCCGGCCGGAAAAACACGCGAATCGAACCGACCGACACGCACCGGAACAAATCCGACCGAAACGTACACGCGAACTCCAAACCGCAAAGTACAATGCAAGGCGCGAAAACCACGACCGAGTCGGACGGAGGACAAGCCGTACGACCGACACGCATACAAAACCGAGCCGAAGCAACACAAAACACCGCGACCGACGCGTACGCAGCATAGAAAACTGCACAAACACGGCGTGAACGAAACAGAGAACACCGTACGAGACAAATGCAGGGTCCGACTCGGTCACAAGAACGTTTCCAACATGCACAGACAGTACAAAGGAAAAATCACACAAAAAAGGCCAAACAAGCAATTACAAAGCCAATAAATACTGGGGGGTGGGGACAGAGAACAAAGACACACCCACAACTCCACCCATATAAAGGACACAAATCACAACCATGATCCTTTGCAAATGCCATTCCACTGCCAGCACCCAAGAGACAGCAACCACACACCCACAGCTCATCCCTCACACAAGCCACACACCATCAGCACACCAACAAATACCTACCTCACATACACCCAGCAAAACACACACTCACACACCAACACACACATCACTCACCATCACCACCCATCACCATGCCCCCCAAGAAGAATCACAAGTTCCTAGATTGTGAATTGGAAGTCATGGTAGACGAGATCCTCAGGGTAGAGCCACAGCTGTTTGGTACACTGGTCCAACAGACCCCCATCTCCCAGAAAACCAAGATGTGGGAGAGGATCATCAACAGGGTGAACGCACAATCACCATGTCTGCGCACAAAGACCGACATCCAGAACAGGTGGTATGACGTGCGCAGGAGGGTACGGGACCTGCTCAAGAAAGACTACCTCCTGAGCCAATACACCGGCAGTGGCCCTCCTGCCAAGCCAGTATACCTCAGGCCCTGGGAGGAGAAGGTGCGGGCCATCCTTCCGCCAGTGAGCGTATATGGACTAGAGAACATCTCAGAGCCTGGTGAGTACACAACAAATGTACACAATATTCTGCCACAATACACACACACATCACTGTCAAGGGAGAGTCAAACCATGCACTCATAGCAATTACACAGCAACCAGAACAGAATCATCCCAAAATGTGTATGTCAGTCAGATAAACACAACACATGCCATCAAAAAAGTTACATCCAACCGTGCCATCACATGTACAAACACAACTACAACTACAGCTAGGCAGTGGCACAAATAGAACTAACAAACACATCCAGACATGTAGCCACCACAACAACACCAACACAGAGTGAAGACCACTCAAAGGAAGGAATTCTGTGTATGCTGGCCAAGTCAGTGTAGCCAATAGCATAATGGGAGTCGCAGTCACACATATTGCCCCCCACAACTGTCCCATCAACACCACCATGAACCATGCGCACATCACAGGGAGTGGAGAAGGACTCACAAGATGGCTGACACTGGCAACTGCTGTGGGGAGCACAAGGCCCTGCTGGGAACTGTGCACCAACAAACAGCAGGACACCACTGACTGACATCCTGAGAGACAACTTCCACTCCCTGCAATGCAAGCACGTTCCATGGTGGGATATCTGGCTGGCTGGGTGGGAAGGAGGACTTGCAGCACTGACCATAGTCACAAGCACCTCCCCTCACACCCCCTCAACACAAACTCCACAGAACCCACCTGGTAGAATGCAATGCCTCACATCCTAACTCAATATCCCACAAAGAACCACCACCCTGGGTTATGTTGTGCGAAGCACAGGGACACTCTTGGGACTTTTAGCCAAACAACTGCCAGGACAACACTCCCAGCCATCCTGTCAGCACAGCCAGCCCACCCCACAGGGAAGCAGAGTCAAAAGGAAGGAAGCATGGGCATGCTGGGAAGGGGGGTGGAGGCAATAGCATGATGGGAGTCGTAGTCACAGATCTACATCCACCACCACATGGCCCAGCAAGCTCACACTCACGCATGCACATCCCACAGAGAGTGGAAAGGCCCATCAAAGATGTCTGACACTGTTGCTGTGTCATGGGGAGCACAAGGGCATGCTGGGAACTGCACACCAACCAACAGCAGGACACCACTGTCAGCCATCTTGCAATTGCTCACACACCCACACATACTGAACTCCCCACAAAAGCAAGTAAGTATGGGAATGCTGGCAAGTGGGGTGGAGGCAATAGCATGATGGGAGTGGCAGTCACAGATATTGCTCACCCTCACAACTGGCCCATCAACACCACCCTGAACCATGCTCACATCACAGGGAGTGGAGAAGGACTCACAAGATGGCTGACACTGGCTACTGCTGTGGGGAGCACAAGGCCCTGCTGGCAACTGTGCACCAACAAACAGCAGGACACCACTGACTGACATCCTGAGAGACAACTTCCACTCCCTGCAATGCAAGCACGTTCCATGGTGGGATATCTGGCTGGCTGGGTGGGAAGGAGGACTTGCAGCACTGACCATAGTCACAAGCACCTCCCCTCACACCCCCTCAACACAAACTCCACAGAACCCACCTGGTAGAATGCAATGCCTCCCATCCTAACTCAAGATCCCACAAAGAACCACCACCCTGGGTTATGTTGTGTGAAGCACAGGGACACTCTTGGGACTTTTAGCCAAACAACTGCCAGGACAACACTCCCAGCCATCCTGTCAGCACAGCCAGCCCACCCCACAGGGAAGCAGAGTCAAAGGAAGGAAGCATGGGCATGCTGGGAAGGGGGTGGAGGCAATAGCATGATGGGAGTAGTAGGCACAGATATTGCTCAGCCTCACAACTGGCCCATCAACACCACCCTGAACCATGCTCACATCACAGGGAGTGGAGAAGGACTCACAAGATGGCTGACACTGGCTACTGCTGTGGGGAGCACAAGGCCCTGCTGGGAACTGCACACCAACCAACAGCAGGACACCACTGTCAGCCATCTTGCCATTGCCCTCACACCCACACACACTGAACTCCCCACAAAAGCAAGTAAGTATGGGAATGCTGGCAAGTGGGGTGGAGGCAATAACATGATGGGAGTGGCAGTCACTGATATTGGTCACCCCCACAACTGTCCCATCAACACCACCCTGAACCATGCTCACATCACAGGGAGTGGAGAAGGACTCACAAGATGGCTGACACTGGCTACTGCTGTGGGGAGCACAAGGCCCTGCTGGCAACTGTGCACCAACAAACAGCAGGACACCACTGACTGACATCCTGAGAGACAACTTCCACTCCCTGCAATGCAAGCACAGTCCATGGTGGGATAACTGACTGGCTGGGTGGGTGGGAAGGAGGGCCGGCTGTCAACCAAACACAACCAATGCAGACCATGTTCACACCCCAACAAATACATAGAAATGCCCAAATAATGCAGGACAATGTGCCACACCAATATCAACCCCTGACTGTGACGACTTAGGACAATGCAATGTACAGGCCCGCACCCAGAGGCACAGTCACAACTGTCAGGTGTGTCAACCATTGTAGGAGGGATCTCATTTAGAGCGTCTGGTTTAAAGCGGGCGGTTACATTTGAGAGGTAACACTTTCCCGAATTGAGAGATTGGGGCGAAAACAGCGGCAGGTATGTGAAGCAGTGTTGATGCAGCGCGGTTCGACTGTTGAATGCGTTTGGGGTGGTTGCGAGGAGTGTAAGTGGGGGAGTTGGAACGGTAGAAGTAAGTGATTCCAATGTAGGTTTAAGGATGATTGTTGAATGCTACAGAGGAAAGTAGGGTGGGTGTGTTTGAGCAGTAAGGTGACAGAGGATGTTTGAGCAGTGCGGGTGAATGGAGTGTTGCGGGTATGCTTGTGATCAGGAAAGGAGTGAAAGAGGGTTGGGTAAGAGGGGATTGGTATTCATTTGAAGCACAGTGAGTATAAATGAGTAGGAGTATTGGAGAGCATGCCAGGGAACGGGACGCACTCAAGGAGGAGGGATGTCAAGGGATTAGGCCCGATAATTGAATGACACATGTTGGGGTCTGTAAATGCTTTTTTAACGTTTCTTTTAATGTTTTGTACCCACAAAAGATGACTAATACACATAATGTATGTAGTTTGATTACATCTAGGACTACTAGACTTTATTAGAATGAGATGTTTAGTATCAATCGTTAGATGCATAAATCAAGGAGACTGTTACATTGATGAATGTTTTATTATTAATTGTAGTTACCCCTAAGAAGGGCTCATGAAGCCCGAAATGCATTGGGTATGAATAAAGAACACTGCCAGTGATGGATTCATGCGTCTGTCGTGTTTTTGATGAAGGTCCGGATGGGCACGTTCTAAACATTTGAAATCTAGGAAACAGCATGACACCCTAGCGTGGATCAAGTGTGATTTAAGCATGAAGAGAGGAACAAACAGACTGAGTACGAAAAAATGAAAAAAATGGATTATTAACTTTCGAACTTTGTTCACCTACAAATTTAGCTGTGCAACTGGTTTAGGGGTGAAAAGTCGCCCCGCATCTTTTGGTTCATTACGCACGTGCCACCAGGGCAAGGCACTAACCAGTGTGCACGCACTCTGAGACAATCAGGATTAACTTGGATTAAATAATGAAAAAATGGTGTGCATCCCATAATTTATCTTGATTACTTCATACATAATTGCCCTACCGGGGTTTTGCACCCAGCAGCATAGATGGACGAAGAAGTGGCATTTGTTTTCTTCATAGTGATCCACGCTTACGGCGCAACATCTTGTTCTTTTAAGCTTTTTTCGGCAAAAGCTACGTTGAATAACATTGAAGCATTCACAATTAAATATCATGTTAGAATATACGTAGAATCAAAGTTTATGGTGACAGTTTTTCGATGTCTAAGCTTTGACGAAGGGCGATTTTAAGCTATTGCATTATGGGAATTGTATTTCTTTTTGAATTCAAGTCGGGATAATTTTCGTGGCAGGAAGGGGTGGAACAGGTGGTTTGTGTTTGAATGTAGGAGGGATCTCGTTTAGAGCGTCCGGTTTAAAGCGGGCGGTTACATTTGAGAGGTAACGCTTTCCCGAATTGAGAGATTGGGGCGAAAACAGCGGCAGGTATGTGAAGCAGTGTTGATGCAGCGCGGTTCGACTGTTGAATGCGTTTGGGGTGGTTGCGAGGAGTGTAAGTGGGGGAGTTGGAACGGTAGAAGTAAGTGATTCCAATGTAGGTTTAAGGATGATTGTTGAATGCTACAGAGGAAAGTAGGGTGGGTGTGTTTGAGCAGTAAGGTGACAGAGGATGTTTGAGCAGTGCGGGTGAATGGAGTGTTGCGGGTATGCTTGTGATGAGGAAAGGAGTGAAAGAGGGTTGGGTAAGAGGGGATTGGTATCCATTTGAAGCACAGTGAGTATAAATGAGTAGGAGTATTGGAGAGCATGCCAGGGAACGGGACGCACTCAAGGAGGAGGGATGTCAAGGGATTAGGCCCGATAATTGAATGAAACATGTTGGGGTCTGTAAATGCTTTTTTAACGTTTCTTTTAATGTTTTGTACCCACAAAAGATGACTAATACACATAATGTATCTAGTTTGATTACATCTAGGACTACTAGACTTTATTAGAATGAGATGTTTAGTATCAATCGTTAGATGCATAAATCAAGGAGACTGTTACATTGATGAATGTTTTATTATTAATTGTAGTTACCCTCGAAGAAGGGCTCATGAAGCCCGAAATGCATTGGGTATGAATAAAGAACACTGCCAGTGATGGATTCATGCGTCTGTCGTGTTTTTGATGAAGGTCCGGATGGGCACGTTCTAAACATTTGAAATCTAGGAAACAGCATGACACCCTAGCGTGGATCAAGTGTGATTTAAGCATGAAGAGAGGAACAAACAGACTGAGTACGAAAAAATGAAAAAAATGGATTATTAACTTTCGAACTTTGTTCACCTACAAATTTAGTTGTGCAACTGGTTTAGGGGTGAAAAGTCGCCCCGCATCTTTTGGTGTCAACCATTGATGCCTGCAGAAACATAACATACATTGTGTGTGTCTCCCAAAAACAGGTGATGATGGGGACACAGCAGCAGACGCTGAGGAGTCCCAGTCCCAGGCTCAAGAGGATGCAGAGCTCACTGGTGTCGTACAGCCTCTGCCCTCCTCGGATGAAGAAGACCAACCTGGCACATCCGGTGCAAGTCTACATGCAGCACCAGCAGAACCATCAGCTGCAGCACCAGCAGGACCACCAGCTGCACCCCCTGCACCCACCCCTCCAACGACTGTCAACACAAATACCATCCCTGCCGACATGGACAGAACAAGGAGCAACACCAGCACAGGGACCCTGGACCAACCTGGGGCCATGGACACCACCACCACCACCAACCTCCAAGGTGGACCAGGGTCATCTGTGCATGCCACTGCACGCACTGCACATGTCAGCAGGGGTGGTGGGAGGGGTGGGAGACAGAGGTCGCTGCTTGCAGAGGTTGCTGGTGTGCATGATGACCCACAACTGGTACGCATAACTGATGCGTACCAGTCCAGCACCGGAGACCTCAGCCAGGTAGTGGGGCTCCTCAGAGACATGAAACAGCAGCAGGCTGCCCATCATGCCCGCTTGGACTCTCACATGTCCCACGTGGAGTCACACATGTCCCGCGTGGACTCACACATGTCCCGCGTGGAGTCCAAGTGGGATGCACTGCATGAGATGACGGCGGTGCACAGGGACATTTTACAATGCCTCCGCCAGATGAACAGCAACGAGTCCACACCTCCCTGTGTGCCAACAACATCTGGTGCTGCCCAAACTGCAACTGCCACAGGGAGGGAGGATGACTCTGGCGGAGAGTCCCCTGCACCGCAGCAGCCTGTACTTGAGGGGCCCCCCAAGAAGAGGGGTCGTCCGAAGAGGGGCAAGTGAGAGGCCGATGGCCAAGCGCAACTCCCAGGAAGCCTGAACCTGTTCTGGATGTTCACCTTTGTGCACAGACTGTTCACCCTGTTGACGGCAACACTACTCCCACACATTGCATGGGGAGTACAAGTTGGACCAATGTCTCAGACAACTGTGGCCCCGATACTGGGGATTCTGTCTACCAGGACTTTCAATTCACCTAGGAACTTCTGATTGCAAGATTTATGTACAGCACTACCCATCCTATGCACTATTCACACAAATGTATCACAATAAACACACTAATACACCATACTTGCCTCTGTTGTGATTCCAACGTGGGTGCTGTTATGGGGATGATGAACTGCAAAATTACACTGTGTATGCGAACTGCAACAGCAAGTACAACACAGGCATGTGAGTAAAGGCAACGTGACACATATGAGGGAGACACACCACCAGGGCTACACAACACATACACACCTAGGCCATCTGACTCATTGCCTACACTGATGTTGCCAGGGAAGACGGTGCAATGCACAGACACCACACCCATTCCCAGTTGTAGTCAAGTAGCCCACAGGTGCAGTAAGCACAGACAATGCACATCACAAAGTGAAGCACAGGTTTATTACACAGTTGCAACATGTCGTAACCACTACAGATGCAAGGTAATCCCACCTGGCAGTGGGCACACAGTCAACAACTGTAGACGGAAGGAAGTCCATGGGTGTGGCGCACATCACCTGTAGGGACACAACAGCTACCACCCTGGAAGTGCAATCACGTCGTCGGTGGACACAGTTGACCAAACGAATCTGAAAGTACCCTGTGAAGGACAGAAATGACACACAGTCAAAAGCAATGGAGTACAGGACAGAACAGCAAAACTCATGCACAATACATGTTACAAGATACCCACCCAGAACCAAGTTAGCATGTCAACACTGTTGGGGAGTACAGCCCACCTGTAAGCACACATCGCAACACACATCCAGTCAAGTAGCCCATGGACACACTCCAACAGCACCAGAGCACCACCTACACATATCATGCCAACTCACATCATTGACATGACACCTCAGGATACTCACATTCAGCTAAAGAAGTTGGTGATGAGCTGTGTGCGGACATCACCCTCATCATCATCATCATCATCATCGTCACTGGCATCGTGGTCCAGGCCAGGATCCTCCACAGGTGGCGGATGTTGGTCATTGTCATCCTGGATGAGAGGCAACTCCTTCCGCACTGCCAGGTTGTGGAGCATGCAGCAGACGATGATAATCTTGCACACTTTCGCAGGGGCATATGGGAGGGACCCTCTGGTCTTGTCCAGGCAGCGGAAGCGGCTCTTCAGGAGACCAAATGTCCGCTCAATCACTCTCCTGGTCCGACCATGTGCCTCATTGTAGCGCATCTGGGCTGGTGTCACAGGGTTCCTGAGGGGTATCAGCAACCACGGCATGTTGGGGTATCCCGAGTCACCTACGGACAGACAAGTGCACATTAGCTGACTTGGAAAATTGGGCGGAATACTACAGATCAGATCACACACAATGGCACAAAGTCAGTACACACCGACAAGCCAGGCACGCTGGTTCTGCATCTGTGCCATCATCCTGGGGATGCGACTACTCCTCATCACAAAGGCATTGTGTGCTGAACCAGGGAAACGGGCACACACGTGTGTGATGGTCATGTCTGCAAGACACACCACCAGTGCATTGACCGAGTGGTAGTGCTTGCGGTTCCTGTAGGCCTGCTCCTGGGCCTGTGGTGGTACCAAAGCCACATGTGTCCCATCAATGGAGCCAATGACATGCGGCATCCTCCCCAGGGCATAAAAGTCACTCTTCACGTCAGTGAGTCGTCGCAGTCTAGGGAAATAGATGTACCGGTTCAGGAATAGCAACATTGCCGCCAAAACATTGCGGAGCACACGGCTCAACATGGTCTGTGACATCCCACCAGCAGTCGCCACAGTATGTTGGAAGGTACCGGTGGCAAAGAAGTGTAGGGCTGCCATCACCTTCACCTTGGGGGTCAGCGCTGTAGGATACGGCCGGCCAGGCTGCAAATGTGGGGACAACTGCACTGCCAAATCCTCAATCAGCTGCCTGGTGAAGCGGTACCGTCGGATGCTGTCCCGTTCCACCATCGTTGCCAGGTCTGGGAATGGTCGATGGACAGCAGGAGCCCTGCAGTGCAGAGGAGAAGTAAGCAAGATTGTCAGTCACCCCACATATGCGGCATTGAACACACTCAATATCCCAACATACATCATTATGAGGCACAACTACATGAAGTGTGCAGTTCCGTAAGGACATGTATGGTACATACATGGCCAACATCTGTCAACACGGTCCAACAAGTGGCATCAATTAGTCCCAGGTTGGCCCATTGGATATCATGAGGCCGTGTCACAGTTCCCATCTCCTGCTGCCGTGTCACAATCACCCCCACAGTGACATGTGAGGACAGATGTGCCCCAGGCACCACAGCTCAACGACAGGTACATTCCCAGGGACCCTTCATTGCCACATGGACACTGGCATTACATGGAGTATCATGTATACACCACAGCAAAACAACCATGACCCCCACAGGTAGTGGTCCCACTTGCCACGGCAGGACAGACATGGACGTCTGTGACACACACACGCACAACATCAAAGTCCATGCACACACAACGTGGATGTGGAGACTGTCTCCCATTGTGCACATGAAATCAGAGACATTGTAAACACTACATGCACACAGACTGTGGAGGACCATCACTATTGTGCCACTGGGACACCCTGGCTCAAACATACCGTCCCACATGGGACTCACGGGGTATGTGACATGACATACACATACACCACCGTGAAATGTGACCATGGCACATGCACAGATATGAACAGTTGCACATCACAGTGGTCATGTACACGTAACACCCAGGATCCTGTCCCCATGAACACGTGCACAGCCTGGGGGTGGCTGCCCACAGGTGACACCCACAGGACAACATGTACACCAACATACACACAATAGGAAATGCAGCCTTACATGCCTTATGATAAAGTTTGGAAAGGCTGTTGTGATGTAGGTGTGCCCCTCACTCCCTGGGAGCTATCTGTGGCTGGCATATGTCCATCTGAGACAGGCATGGTGACATATGCCAGTCACTTGTACAGTGATGCGTTGTACAGCAATGGACCGATCGGTGCCCCGGCCGGCCCATTGCATTCAATGTGTGCGGGTACGCGTTGTACCCCTGTACGCGTTGTACTGCAATGGACCGATCGGTGCCCCGGCCGGCCCATTGCATTCAATGTGTCGGGTACGCGTTGTACCCCTGTACGCGTTGATCTGCAATGGACCGATCGGTGCCCCCGGCCGGCCCATTGCATTCAATGTGTGCGGGTACGCGTTGTACCTCTGTATGCGTTGTACTGCAATGGACCGATCGGTGCCCCCGGCCGGCCCATTGCATTCAATGTGTGCGGGTACACGTTGTACCCCTGTACGCGTTGATCAGCAATGGACCGATCGGTGCCCCGGCCGGCCTATTGCATTCAATGTGTGCGGTACGCGTTGTACCCCTGTACGCGTTGATCAGCAATGGACCGATCGGTGCCCCGGCCGCCCATTGTATTCAATGTGTGCGGGTACGCGTTGTACCCCTGTACGCGTTGATCAGCAATGGACCGATCGGTGCCCCGGCTGGCCCATTGCATTCAATGTGTGCGGGTACGCGTTGTACCCTGTACGCATTGTACTGCAATGGACCGATCGGTGCCCCGGCCGGCCCATTGCATTCAATGTGTGCGGGTACGCGTTGTACCCCTGTACGCGTTGTACTGCAATGGACCGATCGGTGCCCCGGCCGGCCCATTGCATTCAATGTGTGCGGGTACGCGTTGTACTCCTGTACGCGTTGATCAGCAATGGACCGATCGGTGCCCCGGCCGGCCCATTGCATTCAATGTGTGCGGTGCACGCGTTGTACCCCTGTACGATTTGATCAGCAATGGACCGATCGGTGCCCCCGGCCGGCCCATTGCATTCAATGTGTGCGGGTACGCGTTGTACCCCTGTACGCGTTGTACTGCAATGGACCGATCGGTGCCCCGGCCGGCCCATTGCATTCAATGTGTGCGGGTACGCGTTGTACCCCTGTGCGCGTTGTACCGCAATGGACCGATCGGTGCGCACCCATTGACAATGGCCTTGCCTGGCAACGGACGCGTTTTCGAATTTCGAACGAGTCGGTTGCTGGAAATTCAGTTGGTCACCCACAACAATGTTGCAAAATCATGTATGTCATGAAGTTGAAGATTTGAAGGATGCTGTGGGCGTGTATTGGTGCTGCTATTCCATGGATTGGCCAGATTCAGAAGATGCAAACGACTTGGACCTATCACTTTGGACACAAGGGACAGTATCTGCCTCTCCAGCACATATATATTGCTGGCTGTTCCCCTGAGAGCTCACTTGCCTGCACTACATGCTCCAGGACGACATCTGCCACTGCACTGCTGCTGTCTCTGCCCCTCTGGACCCTGCAATGGCACGTACTGTGGAGAGAGCCCCAGCCTTCAGCCTTGAGGAGAACCAGGCCCTGCTGGACAGCCTACTTCCACAGTACAGCAAGCTGTATGGGACACCAGGGGAGCAGGTGAGTGTTCTGTGCACTGCCTTTCTGAATGTGCATATTGTCTGACTAGCAAGGCTGAAAGTCTGCACGCCACTGGCTAGCAGGCTCACTGAGTAGTTGTCACCCCCCATAGTGTGTAGTGACATGCACTGGACAGGTATGGTGCAGTGACAGTGCATTTGAACAAGGTTTTACTTCCCATGCAATGATACCATGTAGTGACGTCTGGCAAACTGTCCATGGGCAGCTTTGCACTGCCTGTATACATCATGTGCCCCTGTGATTGAGACATGTATATACAACTGTGTCATGCACGGATATGTTGCATGTGTAGTAATGGCCTTTTCACTTTGTCATCCTGACAGGTTAATGCCCATCGGAAGCAGGAGATCTGGAAGGACATCGTCCGGGCTGTCCGGTCCGTGGGGGTCTACAAGCGCCGGATCCGCAACTGCCAGAAGAGGTGGCAGGACCTTCGGGGCTGGACCCGGAGGATTGCACGGGTCCACCTGAAGCTGTCGCCTCCTCGCAGGAGGGGCGGAACACGGACCCTGACCCCCACATGCTCCAGATCCTGGCGGTGGTGTTTCCAGACCTGGATGGGCAGCTGAAGGCCAGACAGCAGCAAGGAGGGGTGAGTCAAAGACTGCACTGTGAACTCTGTATTACATGCTTTGTGCCCTCCTCTGGCCTGGTTCAACTGCCACAGTGCAGCAGTCATGTTGTCCAGGAGCCATGTCCCTCTATTGTGCACTGCCCACTCCTCATCTGATACCCAGGTGTGGCCCTTACATTCAGGGAATTGTGTCACTTGGGACTGTGTCCTTGCAGTTTGCTTCACTAAAGGTGGGGGACAGCATCTGTTTCCCTAACTCTGTTGTGGGCATCATGGGTGAGTCCATTGTTCACACAACGCCTGTGTTCGGACATGTAATCTGCGTGTTGCTTTGATATGCGGTCCACTTGCTGAGCTGAGCCACCACATGTGCCTGGGGTATGTGGCACACGCCCATGCAGCGGGTGGGAACAATGTTTGGGCCCCAGGAGTGTGCAGATTACGTGTGTCACACATACATAGCCAGCTATCCACTGTCCAGGGCTCATCCCTCATTCATGTGGGGCAGGACAGTCATGCCTACTCCAGGCCATGCAATGCACTCTGTACTCCCACTCCCGTGTATCAGCTGACACATTGTGCGCAGTGATTTGACCCCTCAGGTGTCTGCCTCTGTGTCAGTGTGCTGTGGATTAGTTGCCAGGACTGCTGAGGTGTTTCTTGGTAGGGGCTCAGCATGCCACTGGAGATGTGACCATAGGAGACGATACTTGTGTGTCACATAGGTGTTTGATCAGCTGCCCGTGCAGACTGGGGTATGCGAATGTGAAGTTCAGGCAGCTGTTCCCCATTCACAGCAGATTGTGAGGGGCTCAGGTTCAGAGGGTAGTGTCACAGGTCTCCCATATGTCCAATAGGTATGACCTGGACAGATGAGGGTTAAGATGATGTGTTGTGGGGGGATGTACATGTGCACTTGTGCAGCTCCAGGACTTGCATTCCCCATGACCTACTATTGTGACACAGTGCAGAGTGTTGTTGTCTGGCTGCCAAGTCATACATCACTGAGACAGTGATGTATGACTTAGCAGTCATGCCTCCGCCATGGCATGTGTCTACTTATTGGTGATCCTGCAGGGGAGTGACATGTGCTACATGCACACCATTGTGGCGATGGCTATCAGGACATGGGTGCATCATGGTGTCTGTCGCTGGTATGCATCACATGCATTTCCTATTTGACTCTGGGCATCCCTTTCATCCGGAAACCTGTACTGACTCAGTGGCAAGAGCTGTGATGTGTGCATGTCCACATGCTACACCTTGTCCTCTGCACTGTCCAACTACTGTGTAGTTGGTGCATGTGTCCACACTGGGGTGTTGCAATCCAACAGACACCAGACAGATGGGTGCAAGGCCATGTGGGATGTGAGTGCCATGGTTGGCATCAGACTGACAATTGGCTGCTCCTGTTCAGTTAGGGCACTTTTAGCAATGTACAACTAATGATGCCAGGGCTTGCTCTGTAATGTGCTGTGCTCACAGTGGTGTGTGCGTTTGGTGCAGGTGACTGATGTCTGTCTGTTTCCCCATTGTTTGCAGATACATCCACGGCCACAGAAGGGGACAGCTCCACGGACCAGGAGGAGCCGGAGAGCCAGACTGGGTCAGCAGCCGAGGAGTGGTCGGAGGGACCCAGTGGCACGGAGGGCGAGGGGAGCCACACCGAGGAGTCCTCAGCACCATCCACCTCAGCTGAGGACCAGAGCAACTCGGAGGATGACTCCCTTATGGAGGCGGGTGTCAGCAGCCACCACACCCCAGCTAGTGTTGCTGTCCCCACCACCACCAGCACCACCACCGCCCTCCCATCGGCTCCCATTCCCCAGGTCCGTGGAGGCTCCCATGTTCGTGAGCGTGTCTCCTTTGGGCCAAGCACCGCACCCCCTGCCCCTGTGTCCCCTGCTGCCCTGAGTGAGGAGTCTGTGTACCTCCTTCGCCAGCTCCATGTAGGGCAGACAGCCATGCTGAGTGTCCTCCATGCGCACACCGCTCTGTTGACTCAGCTGGTGTCGTTCATGGAGGGCATCTCATCGGGCATGTCTGACCTACAGAGGGGCAATAGGTCCATGGACTCCTCCCTGATGGCAGCAGTGTCCCTCCTCAGACAGTCCCTCACCCCTCCTGCCTCTGCTCCATCCACACTCCCCAGCACCTTACCCGTCCCAAGCACACACACACCGGCACAGGCACACACCAGCACACACACATCCAGCACACAGACACACACGCCACAAACAAAACGCACACGCACGCACAGTCAGGGGACTGAAACCAGACTCACAGGGGATGGGGCCCTGGAACACACACACGCATCCACGAGCACTGCGCAGTCCTCAGTTGCCTCTCCCTCCAAAACACACTCCCTTGCCTCACCTGCAACCCCAAAGACCCAGCGCCTCTTCCTCAGTGACCTCAGCCTCTTCCCCTCCGATCCAGCTGCTCCAGCATCCAGGGGGAAGAGGAAGCCCACCCACACGGAGCAGAGTGCCCCTCGCCCCCGGACACCCTCCCCCAGGCGCAGACAGACTGAGGCCCCCACCCGCAAGTCCCCCGGAGTCGTAAGAGCAAGACCCCGCCGCCGCCCTGCAGCTCAGGCACCAGGTCTCCTTCCTCCATCCCTCAGGCCCCCACTCCACAGGTGCCCCACCACACCCTGCCCCAGGTTCCCCCACCCACAGATATACCATCCCCAAGAGGATCCGGCCTTCTCCCCTGGCACTTGCTCTCCCGGCACCACACCCCCGCTGCGCTTGTCTGTGCCACTGATGTGGTGAGGGTGTCCTCCCCCTCTGTCCAGCCCACCTTGCCTGTTCCCCATTCTCCTCCCCTGGTGGTAGGCACTGCAGTGGAGTCCACTACCACCCTGTCTGACTTGGGCACTGCAGTGGCGGACCTGTCCACTCCATCTGCAGGGCCCACTGCAGTCGTGCCGGCACCCACAACATTTGAGTCATGCCCCCAGTTGTGCCGGCACACACCATGTCAGACACCTCCACTGCAGTTGTCAGTGGCTCTCCAGCACCCACCACCCCTTCCCTGCTTCCTCCTGGTGAGCCCTGATCCTGTCCCTGCGGTGCCTGGCCTGCCCCCCGGTTGCCCCTCCTAGTGGATTGTCCCTGGTTTTGTGCAGGCATGCGTAGGGTGACATCTGCCACTGTCACCAAGTTTGGACTTTGACAATGGACTGGCCATTGGCCTTTGTGTTTTTCTGGACTTTGTTTTCATTCCACACATATGCTGAATAAAGCAACTTTCTGTTCTCTAGTGCTTATGCTTCTCATGTACATGTTGTTGATGATGCTAACCATGCCCTTGCTGCAGTGATGGTGATATTTGGTCTCATGATAATGAAGTGTTACTGTGCAGGAACCCATGTGGTCCAGGGGGAATGTGTCCTATCCTGTGGTGTATCCATGTCATCCATAGCAGCATCTGAGGGTGTCATGTGTTCAGTATTTGGCAATGGGATTTCCTACTTAGATTAGCTATTTCACATCTGTGGCTTCCACCCCTGCACATCTGTTGTGCCTGCCATTGTTCAATTCGTCTACTTCCCTGACCGTGTGGCCATCTCCACTGGACATGCAGGTTTGGGCATCAATGGGGAAGGACTCATCCGTGTAGTCAGTGCAACATTGCTATACAAGTGTGTTGGATCTGTGCTGATGATTCCGTTGGCACTTCCATGACCAGGCTGATGTGACGGGAGCCCTCATTTGGTGCTAATTGTTGATTGTGTGACCAAGTGCTCAGCTGACATGATGGGGCCCTACTGAGGCAACATATGGCACAGCTTTCCTCACACAGGAGTGGAGTCCCCTCATGGCAGTGTGTACACCTGTGACATTGCCTGCGCCCAAGGTGTGTGTTGTATGTGCATGTCTGTGTGTTCACTTCCGTTTAGCTGTGCATGCTGTGATCCCTAGTGTTGTACCTGTTTGTGATGCTTGCTGAGTTGACCTATGTTCCCCCAAAGTCTTCTCCCTGGGTTCTCTGTGATGTGGGTGCATGGCACATTACTGGTCATCAGGGTGTCACCCATAGGTGTGTTTGCTGTCAGGGCTGAGTTTGTGTGGAGACGCAGATGGGTCACAGTCAGGTTTCCCCTTGGCACTTGTTGTTTGCCCCTGTCATGTGATTTCCAGTTTGTGTTATCTTTCAGTGATTGTGACACGTTGTGTGTGTGACTGCTGGCACTCCTCAGGGGCCGGGCTGCAATGTTGGTTGTTGTCTATGTGTGTTCTTTGTGGGTGACCTTGGCTTCTTCATTGGTGTGTGACTGTGGCTGGGATCCCATTGGTTGGTGTGGTATTGCCGTCATGTCCATGTACAGCGTAGTGTGCAGTGTGTCAGACATTCAGGAGTCTTGTTGAGTGGCCATGTGTGATGTGTTTCTGCACCTTGGTTCCCACCCACCACCCTGGAATAGTCATGGGTGCATGTGAAATGTCACCAGTGCATGTGTACTTCACTGCTGCACATTGTTGGAGGTCGAGGGGTGTGGTGTTGAGTGTGTGCAGATGAGAGTTGTTGCCCGGCTAGGCCCCTGCCTCCATGTTGGCCTTGGCTTACTGGCCATGCTGATTGATTTGTGCTTGTGTAGGTGTGATGGTAGTTTGTTGCTCAGGACACATGACTGTGGTTCACAGTGTGAACCACATTTAGCTTTGTCATCACAGTGGGATTGTAATGCAGCCCAGGGTCACCACATTGTGGGGGCCCTGGGGGTGGTGCTGTGGTGTGTCTGTGTCTTGCTGTGTCAGTTGCTGTTCCTACGTGCCTGTGTGACATGTGTGATTTGTGCTCCCTCTCATCTGACAATGCCTGCTTGCCCACTTAGGGGATTTGGATCATGAGTTACCTTTGTGTGGCACTGTATGCACATCTGTATGATTGGTATTCAGGTCTCCTCATGTGTTGTGTGGTTGCCTGGGGACACTGGCACCCCCTCACCTGTTGTGTATGATGTGCAGTGTGGGTCTGCCTGTTTGTGTTTGTGCATCTGCACCACTGCATTGGCATATCTTGGGTGTTCCATTGGCTGTATGTAGTTTGGTGGGTTTCCCCTGCTGTCCCTGGGACTCCTAGGTCATCGGTCAGCACAATGATCATGGTTTGTGTGTCCCATTGCTGCCATGGTATGGTATCTGTTCACCTCACATCTGCAGTCTCCACAGAGTATCTGCATTTGTGTGCCCATTGGTGCAAATATGTGGGTCTGCATTCTGATGGTCACTTCTGTCATTGTGTCATTGATGAATGTTGACAGTGTCAGCCCCCATGGGTGTTGTTTGTCTGCACATGGCCAAAGGTATGTCTTATTTGCACTGCAGTATTTGGCTCACCCAATTTATGTTGCAATGGGACACATACACTACTTTGCCACTGATGTGTTTTTTGTTCTGTGACCAGGAATGATCCATGCAGTTTGGCAGTTGCAGCTCTTTCTTTGTCAACACTTACCTTTTGGTCACTGTGATGATGGGGGTTTAGACCCCATTGCCACAATGTTCAAAATGTGCTTCAGCTATGGACCCCACACTTACATTTTGCTCACTGTGATGATGGGGGTTTAGACCCCATTGCCACAATGTTCAAAATGTGCTTCAGCTATGGACCCCACACTTACATTTTGCTCACTGTGATGATGGGGGTTTAGACCCCATTGCCACAATGTTCAAAATGTGCTTCAGCTATGGACCCCACACTTACATTTTGCTCACTGTGATGATGGGGGTTTAGACCCCATTGCCACAATGTTCAAAATGTGCTTCAGCTATGGACCCCACACTTACATTTTGCTCACTGTGATGATGGGGGTTTGGACCCCATTGCCACAATGGTCATGGCCTGCTTGCATTGTGGGTGCCACACACATATATGTGTGGCACATGTACTAGGGGGTCACATTGTATGTTCAAAGTCATGTTCGGTGTTGTAGGCATTTGACACAGTCTACACACGCTTGTCATGGTGTTGGGGGATGTCTTTTTCTTGCATTCCCTAGGTTGTGGTGTGCTGGTTGTGTCATGCATTGTCCATCCTATGAGTGGGGGTGGTAGTAGTGGTAGGCATCCAGCCCCCCTGGCTCAGGGTGGTAGTAGTGGTAGGCATCCAGCCCCCTGGCTAAGGGTGGTAGTAGTGGTAGGCATCCAGCCCCCTGGCTAAGGGTGGTAGTAGTGGTAGGCATCCAGCCCCCCTGGCTCAGGGTGGTAGTAGTGGTAGGCATCCAGCCCCCTGGCTCAGGGTGGTAGTAGTGGTAGGCATCCAGCCCCCTGGCTAAGGGTGGTAGTAGTGGTAGGCATCCAGCCCCCTGGCTAAGGGTGGTAGTAGTGGTAGGCATCCAGCCCCCTGGCTCAGGGTGGTAGTAGTGGTAGGCATCCAGCCCCCCTGGCTAAGGGTGGTGGTGGGCATCCAGCCCCCTGGCTCAGGGTGGTAGTAGTGGTAGGCATCCAGCCCCCTGGCTCAGGGTGGTAGTAGTGGTAGGCATCCAGCCCCCTGGCTCAGGGTGGTAGTAGTGGTAGGCATCCAGCCCCCCCTGGCTCAGGGTGGTAGTAGTGGTGGGCATCCAGCCCCCCCTGGCTCAGGGTGGTAGTAGTGGTGGGCATCCAGCCCCCCCTGGCTCAGGGTGGTAGTAGTGGTGGGCATCCAGCCCCCCCTGGCTAAGAGTGGTGGTGGGCATCCAGCCCCCCCTGGCTAAGGGTGGTAGTAGTGGTAGGCATCCAGCCCCCCTTGGCTCAGGGTGGTTGTAGTGGTAGGCATCCAGCCCCCTGGCTCAGGGTGGTAGTAGTGGTGGGCATCCAGCCCCCCTGGCTAAGGGTGGTGGTGGGCATCCAGCCCCCCGGCTAAGGGTGGTAGTAGTGGTAGGCATCCAGCCCCCTGGCTCAGGGTGGTAGTAGTGGTAGGCATCCAGCCCCCTGGCTAAGGGTGGTGGTGGGCATCCAGCCCCCCTGGCTCAGGGTGGTAGTAGTGCTAGGCATCCAGCCCCCTGGCTCAGGGTGGTAGTAGTGGTAGGCATCCAGCCCCCCTGGCTCAGGGTGGTAGTAGTGGTAGGCATCCAGCCCCCTGGCTCAGGGTGGTAGTAGTGGTAGGCATCCAGCCCCCCCTGGCTCAGGGTGGTAGTAGTGGTGGGCATCCAGCCCCCCCTGGCTCAGGGTGGTAGTAGTGGTGGGCATCCAGCCCCCCTGGCTAAGAGTGGTGGTGGGCATCCAGCCCCCCTGGCTAAGGGTGGTAGTAGTGGTAGGCATCCAGCCCCCTGGCTAAGGGTGGTAGTAGTGGTAGGCATCCAGCCCCCTGGCTCAGGGTGGTAGTAGTGGTAGGCATCCAGCCCCCTGGCTCAGGGTGGTAGTAGTGGTGGGCATCCAGCCCCCTGGCTAAGGGTGGTGGTGGGCATCCAGCCCCCTGGCTAAGGGTGGTAGTAGTGGTAGGCATCCAGCCCCCCTGGCTAAGGGTGGTAGTAGTGGTAGGCATCCAGCCCCCTGGCTAAGGGTGGTAGTAGTGGTAGGCATCCAGCCCCCCTGGCTCAGGGTGGTAGTAGTGGTAGGCATCCAGCCCCCCTGGCTCAGGGTGGTAGTAGTGGTAGGCATCCAGCCCCCTGGCTCAGGGTGGTAGTAGTGGTGGGCATCCAGCCCCCTGGCTAAGGGTGGTGGTGGGCATCCAGCCCCCCTGGCTAAGGGTGGTAGTAGTGGTAGGCATCCAGCCCCCTGGCTAAGGGTGGTAGTAATGGTAGGCATCCAGCCTCCCCTGGCTCAGGGTGGTAGTAGTGGTGGGCATCCAGCCCCCTGGCTAAGGGTGGTGGTGGGCATCCAGCCCCCCTGGCTAAGGGTGGAAGTAGTGGTAGGCATCCAGCCCCCTGGCTAAGTGTGGTAGTAGTGGTAGGCATCCAGCCCCCCTGGCTCAGGGTGGTAGTAGTGGTAGGCATCCAGCCCCCTGGCTCAGGGTGGTAGTAGTGGTGGGCATCCAGCCCCCTCTGGCTAAGGGTGGTGGTGGGCATCCAGCCCCCTGGCTAAGGGTGGTAGTAGTGGTAGGCATCCAGCCCCCTGGCTAAGGGTGGTAGTAGTGGTAGGCATCCAGCCCCCCTGGCTCAGGGTGGTAGTAGTGGTAGGCATCCAGCCCCCCTGGCTAAGGGTGGTGGTGGGCATCCAGCCCCCTGGCTAAGGGTGGTAGTAGTGGTAGGCATCCAGCCCCCCTGGCTCAGGGTGGTAGTAGTGGTAGGCATCCAGCCCCCCTGGCTAAGGGTGGTGGTGGGCATCCAGCCCCCCCTGGCTCAGGGTGGTAGTAGTGGTAGGCATCCAGCCCCCCCTGGCTCAGGGTGGTAGTAGTGGTGGGCATCCAGCCCCCACTGGCTAAGGGTGGTGGTGGGCATCCAGCCCCCCCTGGCTAAGGGTGGTAGTAGTGGTAGGCATCCAGCCCCCCCTGGCTAAGGGTGGTAGTAGTGGTAGGCATCCAGCCCCCCCTGGCTCAGGGTGGTAGTAGTGGTAGGCATCCAGCCCCCCCTGGCTAAGGGTGGTGGTGGGCATCCAGCCCCCCCTGGCTAAGGGTGGTAGTAGTGGTAGGCATCCAGCCCCCCCTGGCTCAGGGTGGTAGTAGTGGTAGGCATCCTGCCCCCCCTGGGTAGGGTGGTGGTGCGCATTCAGGCCCCTGTGTGCATATGTGGCATTGGTGATGGGCATCCCGCCCCTATGGTGCTGCTGTTGCTGGAGTAAGTATATTCTGCATCCCTCTGTGTGTGTGTGATGTGTCGTGTACGTGTTGTATGTGTTTTGTGGTTGGTGTCTGACTTACCTTCTGCGCCGTACGCGTCCGTGCCTGTTCCGGTAGTAAATGTAGAATATTGGTATGATCGGGACGAAGGGATTCATGGTTGGTTCGTGTCGTTCGTCCTTCTCGTTGCTCGCGTCGCCTCGTCGCTCGCGTCGTCCTCGTCGCTGGCGTGTTCGTCTCGTAGCCGTGGATTGTGTTGTGGCGCGAATCGGAGCTTATGTGCGCCTCTCCCGGATGCTTTGACCTGCTGTGCGTAGCGACGGGTTCGGCGCGTACGGGAAGCGCATCGTACTTGTTCGGCCGGACGGAGCTGCATTTTCCCTTCCGTGCGACTCGATTCAGCGTTTCCGGATTCGCCTCGGTCGGAGAACAGGACCTGGTTTGGGTGAGTACGGCTCGGCCGGATTCTGTGCTGTTGTGCGCATCGTACTTACTCGTTCGGTGTGCTGTACGGATCGGTCGGGAAACAGGCTTTCGCATGGCTTTTTTCCCGACCGAATGGTATTGGGTGCGCCTCCGACCGAGATCGGAATCGGCCCCCCTGTCTATAGGTATTTCTTTTTCACCGAATGGGGTCTTGTATTTAGTCATGGATATGCCATGTTGGCAAGCTTTACAAGTTTTGCACCTGTGGAAGCCCAACCGTTGTGATAGCCAAGTACTTTTAGTTGGAGGGCCGCATGGATCGTTTTTGACCAGGACGTCTTTCATTGATTTGCCCCTGCAGTATGTTATTGCGGGTTGTTTAGGGACTGTGGAGCCAATAACCGGGTCCTGTCTAACCAAATGCCAGTTTTTCTTGATTATTTTTCGCACAGCACCCTCTTGTTGGTTAAATTTCAGGATGAATCTAAATTCATCTAGTGTGTCAGTTCTCTCTTTGCCCTTAGGTTTGGTTTTTAAGAGAGCTGCTCTCGATTCCTGATTACTTTTGGTGAGTGCACTTTCCAAACATTTCTTACTATATCCTCTCTCCCGGAATCTCTTTATGCACTCTCCCTGAGCCATGAGTAGGTCCTGCTCATTGCTGCAAATTCGCTTCAGCCGCAATAGCTCGCCATATGGTATACTTTGTACAAGATGCCCAGGATGGGCACTACTGGCATGTAAAATGGCATTCCCCGCTGTTGGTTTTCTATGAAGTCGTGTTTCAATTTTATTGTTTTCAATGTAAACTTCTATGTCCAAAAAGTTGACCGATTTGTCACTTATGCAGGCACTGAAGTTTAGATTGAGTTGGTTTTTATTAATTTGTGCAATAAATCTTTCTGCTTCAGTTCGTGTGCCATGCCAGACTAGAAAGAGGTCATCAATGAACCTCCACCATGCTTTTACCTTATTGGTCATGGTCTCTATATGCTCTTTCATGAGAACCAGCTCCTCCCACCAGCCCATATGCAAACATGCATAGCTGGGGGAGAAGCTGGCTCCCATGGCGACTCCTCTTGCCTGCTGAAAATAAGCATTTTGGAACAAAAAAACATTACTAGTTAGGCAGCTTTCTATCATGTTGATTAACATATTTGTATGTTCAATGTACTCAGTACCCCTACGTGCAAGATAATATTGCACGGCTCTAAGACCATCTTTATGTTTGATCGATGTATATAGGGAGGTCACATCCAGAGTAATAAGTAAATATTCATCTTCCCATTGGAAATCAAGCATTTTTACCAAAAAGTCTCCAGTGTCCCTGATGTAAGAAGCCAATGACTGGACGTATTCCTGGAGAAAAAAGTCAATATATATTGATGTCTTTTCAAAAATACTGTTCCTGGCCGAAATAATCGGTCTGCCTGGTGGTTTGCAAGCATCCTTGTGGATCTTGGGGATAAAATACAGTATCGGTGTTGCAGGATTGTTGTTTCTCAGGTATTTATATTCATCCATGGAGATGAGTCCTGTATTTCTCCAGGCCGCCAATTTCAGATTATATGCTCCATGTATTGTAGTCAAAGCCTGTTTGCTGCTGCGGCAATAGCAGGAGGTATCATTCAATTGGTTCATGGCTTCGCTGATGTAATCTTCCCGTTTCCATAGAACCACATTTCCGCCCTTGTCTGCGCTCCTGACAACTATTTCACTGTTATTTTTTAGTTTCGTCATGAGTTCATGATATTGAAGTTCCTTAATATTTTTATTTTGTTTTTTATTATTGGTGTTGCCGCCAGAACCAATACTTTGAATTTTTCGATTAAGGTTTTTTAGATCATTCACTACTTGTTCTTGGAAAATGTCTATCGTGTCTTTCAACATCACAGGGTAAAATGTGGATGGCGGCTTGAATGGGGTTTGGCCAGCTTGTTGCGTACTGACCGGTGACTTAGGTATTTCAGGGTCTGTATTTATGGTTTCACCCTCATTCAATAGATCCTGTAGTACTTTAACCAGTTGGCTGTCCGACCCGCTATTACCCATACTGGTTTCATCTTCTTGTATCTGATTATTTGGGTCTTCGTTGCTGTTCTTTGCGGCCCCAGGTTTTGACAGTTTCACTTGCCTAAAGTATTTTTGTAATTTCAGTTTACGGACACTTTTGTAGATATCAACTCTCGTGGCTGCATAATTGAAGGAACTCTCCGGGAAATAAGAGAGTCCCAAAGACAGGAGTTGTTCCTCTGCTTTGTTTAATATGATGTCTGTTAGGTTGATAACCGTTTTGGACTCTGTATTTGAAGCCTCAGTTAATACTTCCGCCAATATTTATTCTGTTGGCGTTTCGGCTGTCTTTTGATGTTTTCGGTATCTGCTTGCCTTGCGCCTCTCCCTGCATTTCCTGCTTCTGCTGATCCTTGGTTGCCCTGTTGTTTTCGCGGGCGCAGGGACTGCAGCCGTTCCTGGCATAAAAAATCAACCTCCTTGGTTAAAGAGAACTTCCTGTCCCCTTGATGCCTGTTTTTACTGCGGGCCTCCAATTCAGGTTCACTTTCAGCTGCAGAGTTTTGAGACCCCCTTTTTCTCATCCCCGCTTGACGAATCACCCCGAAACTTTCAAGGCAGGAGCTGACTGGAGCGCCCCATTAGTTTTGAAAAAATCGCGAAGATTCGTCAAACGGCGCCAAAGATATTGGCAAATCAAAAATGCTTTTTGAATAGAAACAAGGTCCTAACTATAACTACCTACTGGCGACTGTATATATATATATATATATATATATATATATATATATATATATATATATGATACACACTGCCAGTCACTGTCCGATGATTGGTACCCTAAAAGCAATCACAGACAACTCATAGCCAAACGGATGCTTCAGTTTTTTATTGTTCTCATTTCATCATATTCTTCAAATGAAAGCGCACATGCGTTAGAGGAGAAAAAAGACCTATGCGTTTCGGCAAACGCCTTCAACTGGGTCACAGAGTGATATGTACAGGCCTTCAACTGGGTCACAGAGTGATATGTACAGAGTGTCATATATTTAAAGGGGAAATGCCCTCTTCCCACCACCCATTTAAAATCAACTTAAGGAAACAGGCCCATAATTTGCAGTTTTCTATACACCTATAAGATATATATACAAGACATTTGTTAAGCCAACAAATGCTGCCATGGCACACTTCATTATTGTCATTATAATGCTGGTAAAATACCCAGTCAAAGAGAACAAACCAACATGTAGGGTCATAATTCACAATCAATGCTAAAACAGTAAAATTCAGATTTGACTTAAATTATAAAAATAAACATTCTAACACTTCAAGTTTTCATTTCGAATTGAGTACAATGCTGCAGTTTGTGTGCAATTTATACTAGGGATCTTCACTGTGAGCTCTAGTTCTGCCTACATTAATACTTCTTGGCAGCAGTATCAGTGCAACCCTATGTAAAACTCCATTAGTTCACAATGCCGCCTCAAAGTGCAAAATTTGCAATACATCCAAACCTTAGCAATTGATACAATACTCTGATAATGTGCAAGAATATTCGATGCTTATCCTCCATAACTAAAGTCCATTTATACTGCTTAACAAGGTGCACATGCCGATATTCCATCTATTCAGACAGCAGAGCATTTCACGAAGAGTAACTATGAGATGCAAATGGGAAGGTATCCGCTGTGTAACTGAGTGTAGAGACTGGAAAAAACCGAATGAGGAATTCATGTTTAAATATGCAGAATGTAGACAAAACATAAAATAAAAGTCATATTATACAGGGTAATCAGGTGCAAGATAGTCTTTGCGGATCTCAAGATGTGGGCACATATAATGGGCACATCTTGAGATCTGTGAAGACCATCCAGTGTCTACTCATGGCTGGAAGAGCAGTAGTAGTAATTTGAGCTCTTTCTTAAAAGTAACATACATGAACCTCATTTAGAGGTCACCAAAGGTAACAACTGCTACCCCTGGTTTGTCCCATGCATTCGCTGGCACTGCCATTTTTAGCCCTCGCCTCAAAGGCAACAAAACCAGTGACAAGATTTGAAGTAAAAAGCGTCTTCATGAGGACTGCTTCCATTCTGCACCTGGCACTGGGATATCATAGTTTGATTATTGTAAAATAAATACATACATTCAGAAGTACAATGCATACTCTTTAGCCTACATCATAAAATCAAACACATTTAAAAAAGCTTGCACATTTTCATGTTGTTTCCATGCTTAATTGTTGTACGATTGTAATATATAATCCATATGATTTAATGCAGGTAGGATTGAGATCCATTTGATTTAACAGAGGTAAGCATCTTAACTCTCTCTGGGGAAACTCTCAGCCTTACTCACCAATGTTAATGCCTCCCTTACTCAAGGAATATTCTGAGAAGCTCTCAAGAGAGGCCAGATACTTCCACTCTTAATGAAACCTGTACTAGACCCTGATGAACTTGCCAACTATTGGTTCACTCTCCTACTATTTATCAGTAAGATCATTGAAAAAGCAGTCTATGTTCAACAGCATTATCACATCAAAGGTGTGGTAGGTACCTCCCAATTCAAGCTTTTAAAAGAAAAATGTGGTATAACATGTGAAATTGATTTTTAACACATCGAATTCCATGTTTTGCCTTTTTTCTAGGCCCTTTCCTCCAATTAACTTTGGTAGGTTCCACTTGCCATATTTTATCAGGGGAAAACTGCAACAAAACTAGTCATTGTTACCAGGCAGACGACCAGAGCAGTTCTCATCCTATGTGGCATATTTCAAAAGCCTTATTCTCCTGCCGTGGCACTACCGGTCCCGCGACTTTATCTATCCAGCGGAGGATTCTGCTCAGGTACCACTACATTGTGTGGTGTTGATCCTGCCCACTATTGTGACTGAGCCACAATTGATTAATACCAGTTCACAGCCCTTCGTCTCTCACACGGGGTGCTCGACCGAGTCCCCGTGTGAGTATTAATTTCTTCTTTCTCATTTCACGGGTGTCTCACACTTTATGTGCCTCTCACGCGGCTGTAATACTACCATCAGATTGTCCCTTACCCCTTGGTCCTGAGGAGACCCCACATTGCAAGAGGGTCGAAACGTCGTCGACTCGATTGATAGCGAACCATTTTAAATAGCTCTGACTATTCTACACAGAGGCTATAATTATTATCAATTCATGTTGTGGTCGCTGTCTTTTTCAATAATTGTGGAAACCAAGTTCTGTATATATCACATGTCTGTTCACAATGTATTAGATGGTTTCATTTGCTTGGGACATATAATCACTATTGTGGTTCTTCTCGGTCGGTGTATTTATTGTTTTTGAATTATAAAAATTTGGATAAAAAAAGAATTATTATGAACACCAAGTCTGCGAGGCTCTCTTTTTCTGACATCCTTAACCCTAATTGATCGCGATTGTGCATTTTTAATTACCAGTATAGATTTATTGTATTCCCGCTAGAACCGTTGTTTTCGGATACATATGACTTACCCTGGTTCCTAGTGAGTAGGGTCCCCCTTGTCCTCTTTTTCGCAACAAAACTAGTAGCAGGGTGTTATGCATGTGACACAAAATATGGGAATTAATGTGTTTCAATGAATCCATCACTTGGAAATGCCTAATTTGTGATTCAAACAGAAACTGCCATCAGAGGAAACGACAATTCCTCAACTTGGGTAGACCACCGTCTTGGGCAGGGTATATTATAAATAACCTTTTCCTGCAACTCAGTGGTACCTCCAGGTCCCAAACGATCCCTATCAGCTGTGAAATCCCCCAGGGCACCTTGCTATTCCCTCATCCTCAACCTCTACCTGGAGACACTTGATGCTCTGCTCACAAATAACGTGTATGAAAAAACAAGGGACACCCTACTCACATGGAACCAGGGTACTTTACAGTTTTACAGACAACAACGGGTCCTGTGGACAATCAACAAATGATACTTAGTATATAATAGCACAATCAAGTGACTAAGTGAAGCGAACCATTTTCAGCCACTATTACTGTATTAGTAGGCTGCAAGCACATATTTTGTATTGATTTAATGGTCGCTCTTGTACATCTTTGATGAAACCTTGTTTTTATGTCACAAAAAGTCACAACCTTGAAATATAGGTTTCACAATCATCTGGGACACCATGCACTGGGTTTAAAATAATGTGGTTACATTATATAAAACAACGTATTTTCATACAAAATTCATGTTATATGCCTCTTCTCTTTCAGACATCTCTTTTCCTTCGATTATTGTGATTGTGCTATTATATACTAAGTATCATTTGTTGATTGTCCACAGGAACCGTTGTTGTCTGTAAAACTGCTCACAAATAACAGCATCAAGATTAACCAATACCGATGATACACAACTTTACTTGAAATTCTCCTCTACTTGAGACATCCAACACCTAAAACATTAGCTGCACATCACACCTGGATGTCCAGCGTATCTGAATCCTGATCCAGGCAATAGAAAATTCCTTGCTGTTATTTGCCAAGAACAGCAAATAGAAAACAGTACACACCTGCTCAATGACATGAACCTTGCCGGCTTCGAACCCCACCTTTCACTGAATGCCAATTCACATGGATTCATCCTGGCCACCAACCTCACCATCAAGGAACAAACTGCCAAAAAACAAAGACAGCCTGGGACCATCTTTCTCTTCTAAAGAAAGTGAAGCAGTTTCTTCAAAAAAGAGGCTTCAGTACTGCTGTTCAAGCCCTTGTACTTTTGCACATAGATGGTGTTAATGGCCTGTCCCACGCCCTCCCAGACTCTACACTGGCACCCTTAAACTTACCTCAATGCAGTTCTCTGGCAGGGAAGAGTCTGAGGTCCCAGGATGGTTGGGACTGCTGCCTTCCCTCATTGGCTGGCACTAGGTCAGGTCAGCCAATGAGGGATGGCAGTAGTACCTACCTCACTACAAAGTGGGATGGGGTCAGTGAGACTGCAGACCCATCCCCACTCTGTGACAAGCTATCACTGATTAAAAGCCATGGGCACTTCAGGGCTTAAAACTGAAGCACCCAGGTCCCAGGCGATCAGTGACGCTTCCCCTCATCACAAGAGGTCGGGCCTCAAGGCACTTTTTTCTGGCTGAGAAGTTCATGCCCACAGGGCTGTGAAATCCTAAGCTTGGCGAAGTTCATCTCAGGCAGCCAGGAGCCTGCGTATTTAGTGTACGTCTAGCTCCCCGAGGCCTGATCTGAACAAGAAGACTGCCTGTCAGGCTGACCTTTATTCAGACTGACAGACACACTTTGGGGCCCATTAGGATGTAGGGCGGATCACCACTGCCCGCATGGCAGAGGCGATCCGCCCTACATCCTTCCCTGCCCACCACCCATTTACCCCCCGCCATACTGGGTACCGCGGCGGACGAGAAGACCGTCCGCCGCTTTTCCGCCTGGTCGACAAGTCGACCGGGTGGAAAAGGGTTTAATATGGTGGCGGTGTCTGCTAGACACCGCCATCCATATTAGCATGGGGGCGGAAGCATGCATTTCCGTGGCGGCATTGCCGCCGCGGAAAGGCATGCGGAATTCTCTTCCGGGGGCCCGTTGCGGGCCCCCAGGGTATTGGGGGGCTGCACATGGGGGGTATGGTACCCCCCTGCATTGTCATGGACATGGTGGCAGGCACCTCGCGGTGCCTGTCACCTTGTGCATGACAATGCACGCAGTGCATTCCCAGCATTGTGGCGGGTGGTGCTGTGAGCACCGCCCGCCACATTGCTGGGAATGGAGGATGCCACCGCCACGGTGGCGGTGGCATCCTAATCGCCGGTGCGGGACCGCCGCACCACTGGCGGCCGGTCCCAGCACCGCTAGGGTGGCGGGCGGGCGGACGGAAGTCCGCCCGCCATCCTAATGGGCCTCATTGTTAGGTAAAAAGTTGGGGACTTGGCCCCTCAGTCCATATTGATGGGCCACTGCTGGTGGGATATTTACCACTCATGGTACATACTTACCACAGGATGAAGTATTTACCAGGTGTGGTAAAAACTCCTATTTCAATCTTTTTTTTAAAAAATGGGGGATATTATGTGGAATTGATTTTTAACACAACAAATTCCACATGTTTTGGCTGTTTTCAAGGTCCTTTCCCCCGATTAATTTTGGCAGGTTTGACTTGCTGTAATGTATCGGGATAACTGCAACAATACTAGTAGCAAGAGGTTATGCATGTGACACAAAATAAGGGAATTAACGAGTTTCAATGCATCCATCACATAGAAATGCCTCCTAATTTGTAATTCAAACAGAAACTGCCATCAGAGGAAAAGGTGGTTCCTCATCTTGGCTAGACCATTGACTTGGGTCTTGGAAAAAGGCATATTATAAGGCTTTGCTACACCCTTTTCCTGAAACTCACTGCATCCATTTATAAAATAAAGATAAAGCCCAAGTATAACATCATATGCCCAGCACTGAATTAATGAGTTTCACCACCGGCCTTTATACCTGGCTGTCCATGCAGCTTATGAAACACCCCTACGGTGTGACTGCAAGCGCAGAGATGTTAGGTTAGTCTACCTGGCATGGATGCGTAGCTACTCGCTGAGCTCAGCATCAAGAAACATGCCACCAGAGAGTGTGCAAGGAGTACTTTTCTTCCAGTGTAAACATAGAAATTCTGATAAGCTCTATGCAGAGCCCTCAACACAGGCACAGTTCTTGGCATACATAGAACAGGATAATACACTTGCAGAAGATCCTCTGCTGAAAGATTTAGCATGGATATACATTACCAACTAACTTCAAATTGCTCCTTTTTTTGTGGAGGTGTAGCTGAACCATGGGTAGCCAGCCAGCAAGGTAAATGGACATAATATCGAATCATTAATATCGAATTGTAGTTATATCGAAGTTTTAATATCGATTGTACCATTATATCGAAGTGATGAATATTGTTGTAAAAAATATCGGTTTTTTTTGTTTAAAAAAAATCGAAGTATAAAATATCGAATAAGTAATATCGTTAGTGGATAATATCGATTTATTAGTGTTGTAAAAAATATCGAAAAAAATATATAGAATGTGTAAAATATTATTTTTTTGTAAATATCTAAATAGTATTTATTGATATTAATTTATTATTAGTTTAATTGTATGAATATTTGTTTGAAATTGTATAAAAATAATTTTTGTAAGATATGTTTTAGGAGCGGGATGTTGGGTTATTAGGGGATAAGGGTGGGGAGTGTTTTAAAAATGTTAGTCTAAATTTACATATTAATTAAAAAATTTGAAATTTGAAAATATTTAAAAAACGAAATTTAAATTAAAAATAGAAATGATATGTTTTGTTATAGGAGCTGGATGTTGGGTTATTAGGGGATAAGGGTGGGGAGTATTTTAAAAATATTTGTATTAAATTACATATTAAATTTAAATTTCGAGTTTTGAAAATAATTTAAAATAAGAAATATAAATTTAAATCGAAATTATATTTTTGTTTTAGTAGTGGGATGTTGTGGTTTTAGGGGAGAAGGGTGGGGAGTGTTTTAAAAATATTAGTATAAATTCACCTATTAAAATAAATGTTTGAAATGTGAAAATATTTTAAAAAAGAAATGTAAATTAAAAATAGAAATTATGAGGGTCATTAGGATGGCGGTCGGAAAATCACCCCGACCGCCATGGAAGCGGAAAACAACCGCCCGCCGGCACCGTGGAGAAACCGGCGGCCAAATTATGATCAACCGCCAAAAAACACCGACCGCGGCGGTACGGGGGGAACAAAAACCGCCCGTAGCGTGCGGAGATGGCCAAAACACGTCCGCGGCAGATGGATCCGCTGCGGAAAAACACCAACCCGCCGCAAGGATAGCGGAGACACCGCACGGCAAATTAGGATATCCCTGCTGGTCCTGCGGCACGTTCCGCTCTTTCCGACCGCCGCGATCGCTAACAGTGATGAATGGGAGAGCATGCGGAAGAGCTGCAGCAAAGCCACCGCCGCGGACGCTCCGTGACAATTTTGGCGGACGAATCAAAAATCCCACAATAAGGCCACACAGTGCCCACACCAAAGTAGCCATGCCACCCAAAAACAGAAAACACACCCCAATGACACAACATTGCACACAAAAAAAAAATTACAAGGACAACCCACACAACACACCTGAGAGCACTCCCACATGTGGACACACCCACATAGCAGAGCATAAAACCAGCCCCTTCCTTGACCACAATCCTCTGCACTAACCCACAGCTGAAGGGCCCAACCCCTGAGAACAAAGGATAGGCAAAGCTACACCCCATCACCACTCACACCACACACAGCACCACCACCACTTCCACACCTGCACCCCTAACCCCTTTGCACATTACACACCATACACATCAGCACCACCACCACCACTTACACCCCTACACCTACAACACCTCTGCACATCACACACCATGTCAACACATAAAATGCCCAAATTCACAGAGAGTGAGTTGAAGGTAATGGTAGATGAGATAGTCAGAGTGGAACCCCAACTGTTTGGTAGCCTGGTCCAACAGACACCATTAGCCACAAGGACTCAAATGTGGGCAAGGATAGTCCAGAAGGTCAATGCAGTAGGGACCATCCCAAGATCCAGAAAGGAAATCATGAAGCGGTGGCATGACTTGAAGAGGGTTGTCAAAGAGAGGAGGACCAAGAACCGTGAGCTGGCTGACAGGACTGGCGGTGGCACTCCCATACCACCAAAACCATTCACCCCATGGGAGGAGAAGGTGCTTGCCATACTGCATCCAGAGAGTCTCACAGGAGTACCCGGGGAGTGGAGGCTGGTAAGTACAAACAAATGACTACCACCACACTGCTATGTACTGCCTTGCACAACTACAAAGATACACCTCCTAGGAACAATTCCATTCATCTGCACCACACACTCACTAAAACATGTCTCACAGATCCAACATCCACCCCCTCCCAAACACCACCAATGTACCTAGCAACATTACCATGGGTGCATGTGCACAGGCAGCCTGCACTGCAACTCCCACCATGCCCCCTTGTCCCACACCTCAGCAGGATGGAGCACTCCCCCACCCAGAAGCATGTGTCACCATTACATCCCCAACAAACAAACTTACAGGTAGGTAGCCATCTTGTCATGGAGGGCTGTATGTGGGAGGGAGGCCTGTACTACTACTCCCACCATGCCCCCTGTCCCACACCTCAGCAGGATGGAGCACTCCCCCACCCAGAAGCATGTGTCACCATTACATCCCCAACAAACAAACTTACAGGTAGGTAGCCATCTTGCCATGGAGGGCTGTATGTGGGAGGGAGGCCTGTACTACTACTCCCACCATGCCCCCTGTCCCACACCTCAGCAGGATGGGGCACTCCCCCACCCCACCCAGAAGCATGTGTCAGCCATTACATCCCCAACAAACAAACTTACAGGTAGGTAGCCATCTTGCCATGGAGGGCTGTTTGGGGTGGAGGCCTGTACTACTACTCCCACCATGCCCCCTGTCCCACACCTCAGCAGGATGGAGCTCTCCCCCACCCCACCCAGAAGCATGTGTCACCATTACATCCCCAACAAACAAACTTACAGATAGGTAGCCATCTTGCCATGGAGGGCTGTATGTGGGAGGGAGGCCTGTACTACTACTCCCACCATGCCCCCTGTCCCACACCTCAGCAGGATGGAGCACTCCCCCACCCCACCCAGAAGCATGTGTCAGCCATTACATCCCCAACAAACAAACTTACAGGTAGGTAGCCATCTTGTCATGGAGGGCTGTTTGTGGTGGAGGCCTGTACTACTACTCCCACCATGCCCCCTGTCCCACACCTCAGCAGGAAGGGGCAATCCCCCACCCCACCCAGAAGCATGTGTCAGCCATTACATCCCCAACAAACAAACTTACAGGTAGGTAGCCATCTTGCCATGGAGGGCTGTTTGAGGTGGAGGCCTGTACTACTACTCCCACCATGCCCCCTGTCCCACACCTCAGCAGGATGGGGCACTCCCCCACCCCACCCCGAAGCATGTGTCAGCCATTACATCCCCAACAAACAAACTTACAGGTAGGTAGCCATCTTGCCATGGAGGGCTGTATGTGGGAGGGAGGCCTGTACTACTACTCCCACCCTGCCCCCTGTCCCACACCTCAGCTGGATGGGGCACTCCCCCATCCAGATGCATGTGGCATATAATGGATCACTCCAAATAAACAAACAGCTAGCCAGACATATTATTCTGTCTTGTGCCACCACTGAGCAGGATGCAAGCCTCCACCACGCACACACAGATGTGTCACAAAACAAACACAAATGCTAACACACAACAGGCAAGTAGGCAGTACGTGCACCTAGCCATTTGACACAAAAAGAATGGTGCCATATGACAACACCAGTCCTCTCAATGTACAAATATGCACACCGATCATATTGACACGCACAGTGTGCACACAGCTAAGCAAAGGAAACTGTCACAGCAACCAAAGTGTGACACACCAATGCACATGTAGAGGAAAGACTGGGAACAATCATGCACAGCAATGAATGACAGGTTCAGTGCCATGGGGCCAGAGTAACAACGACCATATGAACAGTAAGAAAGCATGTTATGTGGTACCAATCCAGATATGCACATGACAAGACAAAGGTATGCAGGAGATGACAATTGCCAGGACATGCCCAGATGTGATGGCTGACAGGTCATAAAAATCCACATACAGTCCGCACAAAAATCATATTTTGCGCAAGGCCCTAGATGTCAACATGTCCCTGTAATCACAAATCATGCACATGGCGCATGGCACATATTGACACCTCACACCATGGACAAGAAATGCATGTACCACCGCAGCATGTCAGGAGGCACAGTGGTGCACATAGGAAACAATGTGATGATCAGTCAACTGTGTAGTGTACTAACAGTGAATGACACACAGCTAACACAAATCTTACGTGGTGCACCCCAATGACCATTTCCCATCTGATCCACAGGTGACCAAGAATTGACTGCAGAGGACGACACCAGCAACCTGCAGGGCCAGTCTACCCCCCCCCCAGAACATCGACTCTCGGATGTTGACTTCCAGGAATCTTCGGACGAGGAGACTGAGGCCGGGCCATCTGGTGTTCCAGGGCACAACAGGTCCCAGGACCCCATCGTCCCCCCACCACACCTGCAGCTACAACAACCAATCTGCAGGCCACTGCTGTTACGTCCGGTGCGTCCTCCACCACCACCACAACCACAACCACAACCACCAGTGCTGCCTGCAACACCCTCCCTGTCCCACAGGATGACCACCCCACCCCAGCAACTAAGGAGGGCAGGGAGAGGATGTGTGGTCCGACAGTGGAGAGGCAACTGGTCCGTGGCAGCAGAGCAGGTGGGAGGGGCAGGGTCACCCACACATGAACACAGCCTGGGACCGAATCCCTGGACCACATCCACAGAGTCCTTGGGGCATATGAATGGGCCCAGGGACAAACCGCCCGGTCCGAACAAGATTCACGTGAGCTCCTCCTGCTGATGAGGTCCATGGACACCCGCATGGGACAAATTGTGGACCTCTTGGGCCAACTAGTGGCGGTACTGAGGCACAGGCTTGCACCACAAACAACACCTCCCCCTCCCACTGGTGGTCCGCAGGATGACAGTTCACCATCCTCCCCTGCGGCCACAGAGAGTGGTGAGTCCTCAGACCCCACTGGCCCTATAGCAGAGGCCCCCCCTGCCAAACGGAAAAGGGGCCGTCCGAAGAAAACCCTGGGAGTATCTGTTGGCAAAGCACCTGCCAAACGCCAGTCACGCAGCCAGCCATGATGGCAACCCTCTGCACCACTGCATTGGACTGTCCTTCCCCACACTGCCTTGTGAATGGCATATGTCTGATGGACTGGGTCACCACACCTATGTGGTGACCACTCGATTATCTCATTTACCATGAATGTCAACTCACTGCTCCACTAATCACCTCACTGTCAATGTACCCCCTCACATGTCACCTTTGTAAATAAACAAATCCTTACACACACATTGTTGTACCTGCACCGTCTTTATTCCAGGATGTACAATTTTCAACAGGAATACAATGTACCAGGGGACGGAGTGTATGTAGGCAAGGAGAGGTCAAAGGCACCTAGGAAAAAACAACAGAACAACATTCACTAGTCTGGGTGTGGCATCACAGAAATCACACAACACTTCACAACAAGAACAACCCACATGCACACATAACAATGGGCAACAAGTGCCAACATACACATCCTGTAGATGTTCAGAAATGAACTGTCCCATCAACATTGACAGCAAACACTGAGTCTACAACTGGCTGCTGTCACAAATCTCACTTACACCCTCACAACAATAGCAACATCATCAGACAATGGGTACGTTGTACATTGTCACCCACCTTCAAGTGAAGTAGCGGGTATTGAGCTGTTGACGCAGGTCAACACCTTCCTCCTCTCCACTGTCATCATCACTGGACACGGGTTGGTTTGCAGGCGGGGGCCTCGGCTGCTCATCAGCATCCAGGAGCAGGGGAATCTCCTTGCGAATGGCTAGGTTGTGGAGCATGCAGCATGCCACTACAATCTGACACACCTTCCTGGGCGAGTACATCAGTGCCCCTCCGGTCTTGTCCAGGCAGCGGAAACGTGACTTCAGCAGTCCAAAGGTACGCTCCACCACACGACGTGTCCTCCCATGGGCATAATTGTAGCGGACATCAGCTGGTGTCCTGGGGTTCCGAAGTGGGCTCAGCAACCAAGGACGGTTGGGATATGCAGAGTCACCTATGTGTGACACACAAAGAAACATTGCAATGTTGCAGATGCAGAGGACAGCAGGTCACACACACATCACGCCAAATGACTAGGCATACTCACCCACAATCCATGCACGCTCAGGAAGCAGATTGGCAATCAGCTGGGGTACAATGCTGCTACGCAGGATGTATGAGTCATGGGCCGAGCCTGGAAATTTTGCACACACGTGGGAGATGATCATATCTGCCAGGCATACCACTTGGACATTTATGGAGTGGTAATGTTTACGATTCCTGTAGATGTGCTCACGGACCTGTGGTGGCACTAGCCCAACATGGGTGCAATCAATGGCACCAACTACATGGGGGATGTGTCCAAGGGGATAGAAATCTCCCTTTACAGCTGCCAATTCTGCCCCCCTGGGGAAATGGATGTATCTGTCCTTGTAGATCATCATGGCGGACAGAACATCCCGCAGCACCATGCTGAACATGGGTTGTGACATCCCACCTGCCTCGGCCACCGTGTTCTGGAATGATCCAGTCACAAAAAATGCAGTGCCGCCATCACCTTATACGTTGGGGTGAAAGCTGTTGGATATGTTCGGCGAGGCTGCAGGTGGGGCTCCAACAAATCACAAAGGGTCTTGAGGGTGGCTCTATCCAGACGGCATTTCCGGATGATCGCCTCATCCTCCATGTCTGCCAGCACTGTCAAGTGACGATGCAGATTTGGTCTCCTCCTAGTTGAGATGAGAGTGGACACATTGTAATGCAATACATCATGGGATGTGCACAGCATCTCACATCATGGCTGACACAACGGCAACAAAGAATGTCATATGAATTGAGTCACAGACCAGCTGACATGTAGGGACCCCTTCAACTACACAAATCACACACTTGTCAGATTACACACAGCAAGTCCCCCAAACAACACCTCGGTCAAAGTGAATGGACATTGGGATATGGCCACATTCCCCATGGGCACGCCTGGGAGTCTGTCATCCTGCACATGTGTGACAAGGCAACCCCACGGTATCCTACCTAGCTGCTGTACATGACACACATTCAGGCGTTAATTGAACCTGGCACACCTCAACAACACAATGACCACAGTCTGAGCATCAATGACGAGTGTGTGTATGATCTAACATGAGAGGACATGCTAAAACAAACATCATCAATTGTGGAAACAAATGCTGTGATTGACAATGCACATCAACACATTGACATGTGTGCACATTGTATTGTCCATACCAACACTGTCCTGTAGTGTAGTGTAGTGTAGTGTACTGTAGGTGCGGTACTGAGAGACAAGTGATGCCCAAATGGCGGTTGGCATGCTCTGCCACCCAAATGGCGGTGCCTCATGTGTGTCTATGGCACCCAAATAGCGGAAACTACCGCCTGGCACCAGCGGTGTGTGTGCAACACACCCCAATGTACAGGTGCGGTACTGATAGCCCCAGAGACATGGACAAATGGCGGTTGGCATGCTCCGCCACCCAAATGGCGGTGCCTCATGTGTGTCTATGGCACCCAAATTGCGGAAACTACCGCCTGGCACCAGCGGTGTGTGTGCAACACACCCCAATGCACAGGTGCGGTACTGATAGCCCCAGAGACATGGACAAATGGCGGTTGGCATGCTCCGCCACCCAAATGGCGGTGCCTCATGTGTGTCTATGGCACCAAAATTGCGGAAACTACCACCTGGCACCAGCGGTGTGTCCCCGCCATGGTCCATGCCATTACAGCCAATGGGCTCCGCGATCGCGGAAGCTCAAGGCAATTTTGAAAATAGCGGTAGGCGTGCTACACCACCGCGGTGCTGGTCATTGGATGCAATCAAAAGATGCAATACCGCGGTAGCGCCCGCCTGGCCCCTGCAGTGTGTCACCGCCATGGTCCATGCCATTACAGCCAATGGGCTCCGCGATCGCGGAAGCTCGATGCAATTTTGAAAATAGCGGTAGGCGTGCTACACCACCGGAGTGCCAGTCATTGGATGCATTTGTAAAAGGCTGACCTGGTAGACCAATTGCAGCAGCCCAGGACTACTGGAACGACACCAGGGGGCTATATATGTGTGGGAGAGGGCCCAGAATTTCCACTGCTCACAGAGCCTGCTGCCTGAGACACTCACCTGCTGCTGCCTCCAGGGACTGCTGCCTGAGATCCTCACCTGCTGCTGCCTCCAGGGACTGCTGCCTGAGACCCTCACCTGCTGCTGCCTCCAGGGACTGCCTGAGACCCTCACCTGCTGCTGCCTCCAGGGACTGCTGCCTGAGACCCTCACCTGCTGCTGCCGCTGCTGTCTCTAACCAACAGTGATGTCAAGGACAGAGAAGATCCGTGCCAGTCCCTTCACCGGCGAGGAGCTTGAGGTCCTGGTGGATGAGGTGCTCACACAGTACCCAAGGCTATATGGTGCCCCAAATGTCGTGGTAAGTCTTCCACAGTGGGTGTGAGAGTGCAGGGGGGGCACACATGTAGTCGGTCTGATGCAGCATGTGCATGTGAGTGTGGGTTTGTGTCATGCATTGTCTAACTTGCATTCCATTGGGTGAAGGGGTGTGTACCCTACTCCTCAAGTCTCCCTGCCTTCACATCAAGATTTGAGGGACATGTCTTGTCTTGTCAGCCATACAGTGGAGCAGCAAGTTGGTAATGGAGGATTCAGGCCAGTCATTGCTAGTGTGCATGTCTTTGCGTTTCCCTGTTGTCCATCTCAGTGTAAGCCCACCTGGCCTGCATAGTCACCGCCCAATCCAACAAGAACACATCACTGACTGTACAGAGTGTAACATGTTCATTTTCATATTTGACTCCCCATCAATGTGCCAGGTCAACCCTGTAGATTGCACACGACTTGCACTGTGAGACAGGAGGTGGGTTTGTGAGATCATGTCCCTCAATGTGATATACATGACACAGTGGGCTACTCACAGTGCATGTTCGTTGACGCCTGCGCATTGTCGGACACAGTGGGTCTTGCCACATACACATGTTGTTTTGTGACGTATGTCTTGCTCTACCTAAAAATGGTTAGTAGATGTGGGCAGAGTACACATGGTCTTCTGTGCTGGCATCCTGCTTGTACATGAGATGTGCAAGTATTGTGTCCCCCCTCATACATGCATGCATTTACGTGTGATTCTCACATGCAGATGTACCATGTGAAAAGCATTCCTGTCTCTGCATGTGAGATATGTGGATTTGTGATTGATCGGTATCATGCTACTGTCCTGAGTGATTTTGTCACATGACACTGTGTCACTGATGTTTGCCCCCTCTTGTCTCCCATGCCTGCAGCTCAAGGTGCACCAGTGTAAGGCCGTGTGGAGGGGCATTGCGAACAAGGTGCGTGCTCTGGGAGTATCAAACCAACGGCGCACCCACTGCCACAAGAGGTGGGACGACATCTCACGGCTGGAAAAGAATGTTGCGGAGATGACACTGGGGCGGATCCCTCGCACTGGCCGGATGGCACGGCGCAGCATGACACCACTAATGTGCCGCATCTTGGCCGAGACTCACCCTGAGCTGGATGCACGATTGAAGGAGCATCAGCAGGCAATTAGGGGTGAGTGTACTGGGAAGGGTGACTATGGCTGTGTGTGGCTGCATGTGTGCACAACATGTGCCAGCGCTGGGCAATGTGATGTTGGTAGTGTGATGCAGTGGCCTGTGAGTGTCAGCTTGTGCCGGTGCTGGGTGCAGATGTCATGCATGTGTCCTACCTGTACTTAACACTGGGAAATGGGTATGGGGCATTTAAATGGCATTGTGGGTGGTGTGAGACAGGTATGAGCTATCTGTGTTGCAGTTGCAACGGAGCCACATGCAGGATGTTGTGCTGTGTGGTCATCACATTGCTCACTTTGTCCCGGTTTGATAGTGCACACGCACTGTTGTGATGACAGAGGTGGGTTTGGCGATGTAATTGCACAGGGTGGCGTGCAACATGTAGATCTAGACATCTTAATGGTTGTCTGTAATGCATATGTTTGTTCTGTTGCTGCCACTGCACTGACCCTACATCTCTCTCTCTCATGCAGCATCTCCCGTGGTCACGGAGGAACATGGGACGGACACCAGTGGTGGGGAAACCAGCACAACAGCTGCAGAGGAGCCCTGTGAGACAGATGTGACCAGTGCCTCGGAGGGGGACAGGAGTCTGCTGGAGGAATCACAGCCCGAGACGCAAAGTAGTACGTCATCTGATGCCAGCGGTGACGCAGACATGTTGGCGGGCACAGGGAACGGGGACTCTGCATCATCTTCCACCACACAGCGTGCAGTGCCCACCCTCCCAGCCACTTCCTCTGGTGCTGCCCGTGTTCGCACCGCTAAGAGGGGAAGGGTGTCCTTCACCCCCGGCACCGCAGCCCGTGCCCCGGTCCCCCCTGCTGCCATCAGTGCTGAGTCTGTGGACCTTTTGCGCCAGCTGTGTGTAGGCCAGACAGCTCTCCTCAATGCATTCATGGACCATGACAGTAAATTGGCTCAGGTGGTTGCATTCATTGAGGGCATACATTCAGACGTGGGTGGGCTGCACCAGACTGTCCAGTCATTGTCCACTGCAGTGACATCTGCCCTTCAACTGGCACAATCTGGGACTCCCACAAAAGTCCCTTTGTCCACACCCATGCCAGTGGCCACGTCGGACGACAGTGACCACGCTCCACAAACCTCTAAGTCACGATACGGCACACGTAGTACACAGCAGCAGCAGAAGCCCAAGCGGTCCAGGCCGCAGACACCATCCCCACAGATGACCAAAGCCACCCCAGTGCACACAGACAAGAGCCCATCAGGCAACACCAGGGGAAAAAGAGCCAAGAAGCAGGCGTCAGGGTCACGTGCCTCAGGGACATCCCCAGCCAAGGACTCTCCTGTCCCGAAAGCGTCTCCCAAAACCAAACATACAATTTCCATGCCCACTGAGAAGGTGGTGAGTGCCAAGGGTAGGCATAAGAAGGGCTGCAAGTCCGATTCACCCACTACCTCGACTCTCATAGCAAGCCCAGTGAAGCAGGGAATGGAGGACACTGTGGGGGGACCACCTGGTAGGCAGGGGATGGAGGGGCAAAGCCAGGGCATGCAAAGCGTTGCGCAGGTTCAAGCACGTCACCAGAGGGAGGTCCAGCGTCTGCACCTGCTGCAGCCTTGGTGTTGAGTGAGCCTGATGTGTCCACGCCACTTCCCATTGTTCCCAAAACAGTGAAGCCATTGCGACTCCCCAAGAAGTGGAAAGGCACCCCTCCACAATCTCCCATCCATACTGTGTCTCATGTCTGCATGACTCCACCTCCACGTGCCACTATGCCAACTGGTCCAAGCAGCCCTCCGTTTTGCCAAGACACTGATAGGTATACCTCAGCTGTGCCTCCCTCTCCCCAGTCAAGTGCTCCAACTGGGCCCGACACACATCCAGCTCCCAGTACGACTGACAGCCAAGTCTGAGTGTTGGTAGACCACACACACCTGTCTCTCACACAGCATGGCCTGTGCTGCACATCGTGACACCCCAGACAGTGTTGCTGACCATGGTTTGGGTACAGTTGCACACATTCCCTGTGCATCTTCTCATGGACTCACTCTGCACTTTGTCCTGCCCACTGGCCTTGCCGTTCACTGCTGTGTGCCCCCTGCCAGTGCAGCCTCTCATGGACTCACTCTGCACTTTGTCCTGCCCACTGGCCTTGCCGTTCACTGCTGTGTGCCCCCTGCCTGTGCAGCTTCTCATGGACTCACTCTGCACTTTGTCCTGCCCACTGGCCTTGCTGTTCACTGCTGTGTGCCCCCTGCCTGTGCAGCTTCTCATGGGCATGCCCTGCACTTTGTCCTGCCCACTGGCCTTGCCGTTCACTGCTGTGTACCCCCTGCCTGTGCAGCTTCTCATGGACTCACTCTGCACTTTGTCCTGCCCACTGGCCTTGCTGTTCACTGCTGTGTGCCCCCTGCCTGTGCAGCTTCTCATGGACTCACTCTGCACTTTGTCCTGCCCACTGGCCTTGCCGTTCACTGCTGTGTGCCCCCTGCCTGTGCAGCTTCTCATGGACATGCCCTGCACTTTGTCCTGCCCACTGGCCTTGCCATTCACTGCTGTGTGCCCCCTGCCTGTGCAGCTTCTCATGGACTCACTCTGCACTTTGTCCTGCCCACTGGCCTTGCCGTTCACTGCTGTGTGCCCCCTGCCTGTGCAGCTTCTCATGAACTCACTCTGCACTTTGTCCTGCCCACTGGCCTTGCCGTTCACTGCTGTGTACCCCCTGCCTGTGCAGCTTCTCATGGACTCACTCTGCACTTTGTCCTGCCCACTGGCCTTGCAGTTCACTGCTGTGTGCCCCCTGCCTGTGCAGCTTCTCATGGACTCACTCTGCACTTTGTCCTGCCCACTGGCCTTGCCGTTCACTGCTGTGTGCCCCCTGCCTGTGCAGCTTCTCATGGACTCACTCTGCACTTTGTCGTGCCGACTGGCCTTGCTGTTCACTGCTGTGTGCCCCCTGCCTGTGCAGCTTCTCATGGACATGCCCTGCCCTTTTCCTGCCCACTGGCCTTGCCGTTCACTGCTGTGTGTCCCCTGCCTGTGCAGCTTCTCATGGACTCACTCTGCACTTTGTCCTGCCCACCGGCCTTGCCGTTCACTGCTGTGTGCCCCCTGCCTATGCAGCTTCTCATGGACTCACTCTGCACTTTGTCCTGCCCACTGGCCTTGCCGTTCACTGCTGTGTGCCCCCTGCCTGTGCAGCTTCTCATGGACTCACTCTGCACTTTGTCCTGCCCACTGGCCTTGCCGTTCACTGCTGTGTGCCCCCTGCCTGTGCAGCTTCTCATGGACTCACTCTGCACTTTGTCCTGCCCACTGGCCTTGCTGTTCACTGCTGTGTGCCCCCTGCCTGTGCAGCTTCTCATGGACATGCCCTGCACTTTGCCCTGCCCACTGGCCTTGCCGTTCACTGCTGTGTGCCCCCTGCCTGTGTAGCTTCTCATGGACTCACTCTGCACTTTGTCCTGCCCACTGGCCTTGCCGTTCACTGCTATGTGCCCCCTGCCTGTGCAGCTTCTCATGGACTCACTCTGCACTTTGTCCTGCCCACTGGCCTTGCCGTTCACTGCTGTGTGCCCCCTGCCTGTGCAGCTTCTCATGGACTCACTCTGCACTTTGTCCTGCCCACTGGCCTTGCCGTTCACTGCTGTGTGCCCCCTGCCTGTGCAGCTTCTCATGGACATGCCCTGCATTTTGTCCTGCCCACTGGCCTTGTCGTTCACTGCTGTGTGGCCCCTGCCTGTGCAGCTTCTCATGGACATGCTCTGCACCTTGGACTGGCCACTGGCCTTGCTGTTTTGCCCCTGCCTGTGCAGCTTCTCATGGACATGCTCTGCACCTTGGACTGGCCACTGGCCTTGCTGTTTTGCCCCTGCCTGTGCAGCTTCTCATGGACATGCTCTGCACCTTGGACTGGCCACTGGCCTTGCTGTTTTGCCCCTGCCTCTGCAGCTTCTCATGGACATGCTCTGCACCTTGGACTGGCCACTGGCCTTGCTGTTTTGCCCCTGCCTGTGCAGCTTTTCATGGACATGCCCTGCATTTTGTGCCTTGCTATTATCTACTCTTGTTGCATATCTGTGCATTTTGTGAATAAAGACAGTTGCTCCTGTTGTCTGTTTTGTCAGTGTCCTTACTGAATAAAGTTCTTTTGCTGTGTGTATATGGTTTACTGTGCCACATGCTGTGTGTGCCACTTCAACCTTGCCAATTTCTATACTCACTTACTCTATTTTTTGCAGGGGTGAGGGACTTCAGTTTTTCCTGACCCTGATACTTGTGTGGGCAATGTATTAGATTTGATGTGTGATGCAGTTGTCATTGTTTGTTCATGTTGGCTGTGTTGTACACATGTCAAGTTGTGGTGCACTGCCAGCTCAGAATGGGATTCTGTCCAGAGGATTGCAGGCATGCTGGCCAGGCTCATCATGTATGTGTGTTTGCTGTGGTACTGCTTCACTTCCTGTGTGTGATGTTGTCTTTGTGCTGTTCTGATTGGTGTTGTGTGGGTTCATGTTGTGTCACTCATTTCTGTGTGTGGCTGGTATGCTTGTTGTTCAGACACTGCTTGTTGTGCATGCAGTGCTGTGGGGGTATGTTGCCTTGTCATTGGCTGGTATGCATCCACTTATGTCCTGCTGTGTTTGCTATGTGTTCTTTTTTTGGCTGTGCATCTGTTGTTTGTTTGCAGTGGCTGTGTTTATCTGTGATGGTACACTTCTTGTCTGTGTTGTGGTATGTTGTGTGTGCATTGTTCCTGACTGATGGGGTCGTGCACTCCTGTTGTGTCTGTGCTCCCATTGCCTTTCCACATTTTTGCTGCACAGGGCATGTCTGTTCTTGTTGTGGTTCTGTGTGTGGGTCTGTTGGGTTATGTGTTTGTCTGTTGTTTTTGTGCAGACATTGGTTTTGGCATCCCTGTGTGTATGTGATGTTTGTAGCTACCCCCAGGAAGTGTGACTGTTTGTCTGTGTATTGCCTGGACATTATTGCCACCCTTCTGTTTGTTTGACACTGGTGTTGTGTACTGCAGATGTGAGGGGGGTATGTGTGTGGATTCCTACTAGTGTTTGACAGTCATGGAGTGTGTCAATGGGCCCTGGGTGTTGTGCTGCTGGAGTATTCCTGTGAAGTATTTGTATACATATGTGTGGCTGTTCACAGTTTGACTTCAGGGCCTTCATTTCATCCTTGTGCCTGTACATGTGTTGCCTTGCTGTTTCCTTGGGTTGTTGCACTGTGCTGTCTGTGGTTTGACTTCAATCACTATGCAAGCAATGTGTGAATAGGTGGGCTGGGGGTGTTGTTCTATGTTCCTTGTCTTGCATGTGCTGTACACATGCTTGGTGGTTGTCTCCTTGGCCTTCCATTTGTGTGCACCTCACTGTGTGGTGTGTGTATGTGTCTGTGTGTCAGTGTGGGGTATGTGTGTGTGACTTGGCAGGCTGTGTGTCCAGTGAGATGTTTGTTCCTTGTATGTGTCCATTTGATGCTTGTACTGAGTTTACTTGCCATTGGTGTGGTGTTGTTGTGGTGTGTGTGTGTAGCCCTGGCCCTGTGCTTCTGTGCTGTGTGTTCCTGTGCAGCGACTCCTGCTGTGGCTATGTCCCTATTTGTTTTGTGTGTGGTGCAGGGTGTGGTGTCACCTGGCTTGTTGTTGTGCATGGGGGTGCACAGGTGTGGCACATGGCATGTCCCTTCAGTGGGGGGCTAGTGTGTGAGGGTGGAGTAGTGGCCCTGTGGTCTTTGTGCCCTGCCCATGCCTGGTGCTGGCCCAGCCTTCTGCATTGTGCGCATGTATTCCCTTGTCTTCACCGCTGCGGTGACGTGGCCGTGACATTGCCGCACGATCGCGGTCGATGTGTGACCTGGATGCGGAGGGGTGTATTGGTGGCAGGTGGGTCATGTGTGTGTGCACTTGGGGATGTGTTCCTATTCCCACCAGGGTGTCTGATGTGGTTAGGGACCCTGTGCCAGTCCATGGTTTGTGTTTTGTGGTTGTGTGTGGGGTTGTGTTATTGCGTACCTGCGGCGACGTCCGCGACGGTCCATTATTTGCTGGTGATGTATCAGGTACAGCACCGGGAAAACGTGCAGTGCTGGGTCCATGGCAGTCGTGTCCGGGCGCTGTGGGCCGGGTCTCTGGTTTCGCGCTCCGCTGTCGAGTTTCCGCAGTGTAGGATTGGCCGGTTTCTCCGCTGCGGTGCAACTTGCTTTTTGGAGCATCCTAATTTGTGGAGCGGAGCGGACGTCATTCCGCACGGTGGTGTGTCTCCATTGGCTCCCACCGCTGCGCTTGCGGGCGCACTTTGATGGCGGTTCGCGTCGCACGGCAGCGGACGGGAAATGGTCTATGTTTGGCCATTCTAATATGGCGGACGTGGTTCCCGCTGCTCGCGGGCGGAAAAATGCATTTTTCGCACCGCCAGCACCGCGGTGGTGCCACCGC
>CAWUFW010021921.1:0-108266 GCA_963921515.1 Calotriton arnoldi
TCATCCATGGCGATGTGTTTTGCGGCAGCTATTGCAGGAAAACTGGCGATGTCGGCAGTTTGCACCAGCTTGAGAATAGGGCGATAAATCTATCGCCACTTTTGCGGCGCTAAAGTGCCGATAAATCGGAGATAAGTCCTTGAGAATATGCCCCAAAGATTTATAACAGGTTCAATACCTCTACACTCCTATGTTGCATTAGACGCACATGCTTTTTGTGAACACTTATACCAATTAGTTGGATACAGGCTGTACAAAATTAGGTAGAAAAGTAATATGGTAGTTGCCCGTGACTATGTAAACTAATAAACAAACTACCGCACTCATTGGATGATGTCATCAGTGATGTAATCAGTGATGTAATTTGAGATGTCATCAGCATGAGTTATAGTTTCTTGAGATAAGTATAACTTTAACTGTTGAATTTCTAGGGTTTTGTGCGTGTAAAATCTGAACCTAATCATAATGTCCCTCTAACCTTTTATTCTTTAGGGAATTAGTAAGGCATAGATATAGATGTAATATGTGAGGTCATAAGCAGTACATTGTAGGGGCATAAGTTATAGTTAGCTCATGTAACTATAACTTCTTAATTTCAATGTATGTACAAGTAAAACCTGGGCCTAACTATAACGTCCCTATAACCTTTGTTTTTTTCAGTGAATTGTTAAGGTTTTTTTAGATTCTATTTCCTAACTCTAACGTCCCAGTAACCTTTGGGTTTTTTCAGTGAATTTCTATGTTTTTTAAATTCTATTTTCGAACTACAACATCCCTCTGAACTTTGTTTTTTTCTGTGAATTTCGACAGGTTTTTAAATTTTATTTTCTAACTGTAACCTGTAACATTTGAGAGTGGGTGTGTGAGTGGCTCTATAGGTAGGTGAATGGGTGTATGAGTCTCTGAGTGGGTGAGTGAGTGGGTGCGTGAGTGTCTGAGTGGGTCTGTGAGTGGTTGTGTATCAGAGTGAGTCTGTGAGTGGGTCTGTAAGTGTCTGAGTGGATCTTGGAGTGGGTGCAGGAGTCTCTGAGTGGATCTTTGAGTGGGTACATGAGTCTCTGAGTGGGTCTGTGAATGGGAACATGAGTGTCTGAGTGGGTCTGTGAGTAGGTTGATGAGTGTCTGAGTGGGCCTGTGAGAGTGTGTGAGAGTCTGTGAGTGAGTCTTTGAGTGGGTGAGTGAGTGTCTGAGTGGATCTGTGAGTAGATGCATGAGTGTCTGAATAGATCTGTGAGTGGGTGTGTGAGTCTCTGAGTGGATCTGTGAGTAGGTGCATGAGTGTGTGAGTGGGTGTGTGAGTCTCTGAGTGGGTCTGTGAGTATGTGTGTGAGTCTCTCAGTGGGCTTGTGAGTGGGTTAATGAGTGATTGAATGGATCTGTGAGTGGGTGCATGAGTGTCTGAGTGTGTCTGTCAGTGGGTGCATGAGTCTCTGAGTAGGTCTGTCAGTGGGTGCATGAGTATGTGAGTGGGTCTCTGAAAGGGTATGTGAATATATCAGTGGGTCTGTCAGTGGGTGAGCAGTGAAAAAATTAGGAGTGCACACAGGAGCATGTCCTCATACCAACCCTCCCTGTGACGGTCCTATGTCCAGCTTGCCTGCAGTCCGCTGCTCTCTGCTGCCTTTGGTCTTGTGCCTCCTCTGCTTGTCTCCTCACTTTTCTGCCTCTTCTCTGCTCACTCCTACCATCTATGTTGCCTCTTTATGCTTGTTCTGCCCGTTAGTTTTCCTTTTTCTCCTCACTCCTGACCTTTATTCTGCCTCTTTCTGCTCATTTTTTCCCTTAATACTGCCTCTTTCTGCTTGTTTCCGACCTTTATCTTGTTTCTTTCTGCTCGTTTCTGACCTTTATTCTGCCTCTTTCTGCTCATTTTTTACCTTTAATCTGCCCTTTGCTGTTTGTTTATCACCTTTGCTCTGCCTCTTTCTGATCTCTATTTTACATCTTTCTGCTAGTTTCTGACCTTGATTCTGCCTCTTTTTGCTTGTTTCTCATCTTTATTCTGCCTCTTTCTGCTCATTTCGTACCTTTATTTTGCCTCTTAAATGCTCGTTTATGACCTTTATTCTTCCTCTTTCTGCCCATTTGTGATCTATATCTTTCCTCTTTCTGCTTGTTGTTGACCTTTATTCTGCCTCTTTCTGCTTGTTTCTGACCTTTATTCTACCTCTTTCTCTACTTTCTCACCTTTATCTTGCCTCTTTCTGCTCATTGCTGACCTTAAATCTGCCTCTTTCTGCTCATTTCTCACCTTTATCTTGCCTCTTTCTGCTTGTTCCTGACATTAATTCTGCCTCTTCTGCTCCTTTCTGATGCTCCCTGAGACCACAGGGGGAGCCTTAAGGCCCCCGAGGTCCCAGCCGGCTCCCGCTTCCTGCGGGAGCCAACATTGGTGCTGCATGCAGGGAGCTGCTGGAAGTGCAGTTCCCTGCATGCAGGAGCATTACTTTCATCTCTTCCCCTGCCTGCATGTCTGTGGGCAGAGAAAGAGATTATACCTTCGCTTCCAGTGGGCGGGAGCACTTTCACAGCTCCCGCCCGCTGGAACCAGAGTGTTTGCTTTAGCTTGGTAGGAGCTGTCAGCTCCCACCAAGCAAAAGCAAACAGCTATGTCACAGGGGTGGGCATGACAGGACAACACATAACCTGGCCCTGGGGGTGGCAGTCCATAGTGCCATGGCTGACTCCAGGAGACGGACCGTGCGGCCCCCTCCTTTACTTTTCAGGGCCATCCCCGGGGATGTGGTGGTTCCCGGGCCCTTATTTTGTCAGGGAAGGGACAAGCACGGTCCCTCTTCCATTGATGCACGCCTACAGACACGGATTTCATTCTGCAGAGTATTTTCTCTTTGGAAGAGGTCATACGGCTCAGTCTCGCCCTGGGCTAGACTAATTGTGCTTGCATTGTTGGACAGTCTCCGGATCCTTGTACACCCACAGACATGGAACTTGTTCCATCAATAATTTTCCCTTTTGGAAGAGCTCACCCTGGATTTGTACAATTGAGTTGGCATTTTTGGGACTGTTACTGGATCCTATTACTCTTTGGGCCCATCCGCCTGAATTGTTGCTTGTTTGGCCGGCCGGAGCTCTCTCGACCCTTCGACTTCAGTGTATTGGACACCTATCCAATTGACTGGATTGATTGATTGAATGCTTACACTATCTACTTGATCAATTAGAATGCCCCGATATTACCCGGCTGTGCACACAAAACCTTATGTGCACTTGATGACGCCTCACCTTTTCTATTCACATTGGAGGTTTCTTGTTCATTCACAGCACTACAGAATTATATTTAATCCGGTCCTCAGGATGACCTGAAATTCAAACAGGTTGAAACGCCATCGACCATTCAGCATATTCCTTGGCATTTTTTGGTTCTTAACATGTCCTTCATTAATTGTGTTCTCATTACCAAAGTTTTGTAACCAATTTTAAATGATATTGCACTTTTTCGCTGGTTCTTTGCACTTCTTCATGTGTTCACTTGTGCTGTTCACTTTTACACAGGCATCTTGTGCACATTTTCTTTGGATTACACCTACATACAATGTAATAGTCCTCATATAACTAATACAATTTGTATTTGTAGCTCTTAAATACAGGTTGCTTTTTTCCTAAAGAAATATTTTTGTCTCCTTGCTTCTGCTCTGTCACAATTTATTTTGCATTTTATTTAAGTGCCTATAAATATTACCAGGTGAGACATTGTTCTTTGTTACGTATTAATATCTAGGACCCACATTCGACTGCAGAAAATGATTAAAGTATTCGGGGAGTTCATGCCATCAAAAAATATGATAACTAATAAAACCAAGACCTTTTCAATGGTATGTGGAAATCAATCTAATAAATGCAGATCCTTCTATATTGAAGGCTCCCTAAACAATAGAGTGAATACATTTTGTTATTTGGGGGTTCTGTTTATGAGTAATGGAACAGGGGCACAACAGGTTTTAAATGCTAAATCTAAAATGAGCCAGAATTTAAAACTGGATTATGTTTCTCGTATTCCAAGGCTGGCCTATATAGATTCCTTGTTTAGCTCTATATTTAATTTGTCAGTAGGGGTGGAGCCATCCCCGTTCCTATCATTAACTAAGAATCTCATCAATGCAATTTGTTTACAACATAGGTCTGAACTTAGATTATGTGGTGAGATGAGGAAAACAATGGTTGCTTTCTATATGTCTTCGATGGAACAAGAGGGCTGCCAGGAGTATTTGACGTATGTTAACAATATCCAGCATTGATACGTCCTGACTAGATTTAGTTCTGTATGGCTCACCATTTGGTTGCACTTCTTAAGATGAAATCTTGCCCTTCTGATAAGACTCTTTGCCCCTGTGACTGAATGAGTAAACAAAGCACACAGCACTTTATCTTGTTTTGTAAATTTTATAAGGAATTGCGATGCCGACATCGAACCCACTTTTTGTTGCACAAAACATAAGCAACTACAAAGATGCATTGACATATGTGTTTGCACTAAATGATCATTTTGTGTGTCTTAATGTTGCCCTTCTTATCTTGAAAGCTATTTATTAAGGAAATGTATTGTGTTAGGTATGGTATATGGCATATGATTGCTTATTTTTTATTTAACTCATTAAATGATTTACTGAGCTGATATTAACAAAGGGTTGCATCGATTGAATTTAATTTGAACTGTATTTTATTACATATGATAATTTTTATCGTGCTTTTATAGCAGTCTTTACTTGCCGAATAAAGTTTTTGAATGTTTATATATTATCTACTGGCGGTCGCCAGTAGATAGTTATAGTTACAACCTATTATCCATAGGAAATCCGTGACATTCTATTTGAAATAACTCTCTTGCCGGTTGACGTATCTTCGCAAAATTTTCAAACTTTGTGGGGCGCTCCGGTCCGCTCCTACCCTGAAAGTCTCGGGGGATTCATCAAGCGGGGGCCGAGAAAAAGGGGGGTCCCAAAACGTGTTTTCCCCATGCAATTTTCCATAGGAAACTTTAGACACGGCTACAGCCCGAACTGCTGAACGGAATTACACCAAATTTGGCAAAGAGGTAGTTCTTGGTTCAGAAAGAACCCTTTTTGTTAAATGGTGTAAATCCGTTCAGTAGTTGCTGAGAAAATCAAAAGTAAAAGTACATATATATCTATGGGCACGGAGGATTCGCGCACCCTGAGCGCACCCTGCGCGCACCGTCCCGATCACGAGCTGCATGTTAATTGGCTGTCAGCTGGCTGTCAACATTCCGATTCAGGAAATGTTGGCAGCCATTTTGTCCCTCGGTAGAACCGAGGGACAGAAACAAGTGCGCAAAGCGCACAAAGGGGGCAGGGTAGAAACACCCTGACCCCTAGGTTTGCTCAGGGGTCCCACAAGGACCCCTGGGCAAAAAAAATTTTTTTTTTTTAAAAATCGGCAGGATGCGCTCAGGGTGCGCGAATCCTGCCGAGAAATCGAAGCGCGGTCTCCCGCGCTTCGATTGTATTTTGCCCCCGGGTGGCCCAAGTCCCGGGGGCATGGTGGGGGTTTAATTTTATGTGTGGGGGCCTCAAAAGCCCCCAAGCCCCGGGGACCGCCACCCCCGGGGCTTTCTTTTAAAAATGGTGCGGGAGGGCTCTGAGCCCTCCCGCAGCCCCGGGGACCACCACCTCCCCGGGGCTTTTAAAAAAAAATTAAACAACCTGTGTGGGGGCTCCAGCCCCCCACACGCCCGGGGACCGCCACCTCCCGGGGCACTAACAAATTAAAATGGGGGTCCGTTTTGGACCCCCGAAGCCCCGGGGACCACCACCTCCCGGGGCTGTGCTGATGTAGGGAGGGGGCCGCGCGGCCCCCTCCTGGAGCCCTTGATGGCCCTGGGGACCGCCACCCCCAGGGCCGGCTCCTGCAGTGTCCCGGGGTGCCTACCCCGGGACACTGTAGTTTGCTATGGCAGGACGGAGCCTCGCGGCTCCCGTCCTGCCATAGCAAACTGCTTTGGATATTGGAAGAGAGAGCAGGAAACCTGCTCTCTCTTCCAATATCCAAAGCCGATTGCTTTTCCACATGGGGAGCAGCATGTCAGCTGCTCCCCATGTGGAACAGCAATGCCGGCTCCCAAGGGACGTGGGGAGCCGGCGGGACTGTGGGGGATTGGGGACCCCCACAGTCCCCAACGGAGAGGGCCAGCCCCGGGGATGGGGTCCCCGGGGCAAGTAGTGGCCCAGGAGAGGGGCCACGCGGCCCCCCTCCCCAAAAAAGAAAAAAAAAAACAAAGAAAAAAATGGAAAGGCCGGCCCCGGGGGATGGGGTCCCCGGGGCCTTAAATGGCCTGAGGAGGGGGCCACGCAGCCCCCTCCCAAGAAAATAAAAAAAGGCCATGCCCCGGGGATGGGGTCCCCGGGGCCAATACAGGCCCAGGGAAGGGGGCCACGCGGCCCCCTTCCCGTTTTTTTTAAATAAAATTAAATTTAAAAAGGGGGTAAGGCCCTGGGGGATGGGGTCCCCAGGGCCCAAAAACAGGAAAAAGGAAGGGGGCTACACAGCTCCCCTTCAGGGGACAAAAAACAAAAAACAAAAACGATCGGGCCGCAGGCCCCGCCTCCTTCCTTCACCACTCTGCAAACGCGCCCCTGGCGCGTTTGCAGAGGGGGAACGAATTCCCTTGAATACTGGGGGTCCCTGGGGGCCAACTAGCCCACCAGGAACCTCCAATATGCGCCAGGGGGCTGCGTTGCAGAGACGTGTAGAGAGGCCACACCCCTTTACACCTCTCTGCAACGCAGCTCTGTGGCGCTTTTGGAGGTATATGGTGGGCTAGTTGGACTCCGGGGACCCTCAGGATTCAAGGGGACTAAATCCCCCAACTTAAAACGCGCCACGGGGCGCGTTTGCACAGTGGTGAAGGGAGGGGGCGGGGCTTCAGGTGACATGTGTGCAAACAGGCCCGTGGCGCGTTTTAAGATGGGAATTAAATCCCTTCAATCCTGAGGGTCCCTGGGGCCAACTAGCCCAACAGGTACATCCAGAAAGCGCCACAGAGCTGCGTTGCAGAGAGGTGTAAAGGGGTGTGGCCTCTCTACAGTCTCTGCAACGCAGCCCCTGGCGCATATTGGAGGTTCCTGGTGGGCTAGTTGGCCCCTAGGGACCCTCAGGATTCAAGGGGACTTAATCCCCCAACTTAAAACGCGCCACGGGGCGCGTTTGCACAGATGTCACCTCAGGCCCCGCCCCTCCCTTCACCATTGTGCAAATATTCTTCTAAAATCATCCGAAATACGAATTCCGATTTACTCACCTGTTATCAGGAGAGACCTCAGTGCTGTATCTTTCAGCCCAGTACTGGTCCTGAAAAGTAATTTTAACCGTACTTACCAGTAACTTGAATTTCCTTCCATAGGCTAACATTGACTGGTTTCACTTGGAAATTCTTCTAAGTGTGGAGTTTTGGAACTTTAAAATATTCCTCTAAAATCAGCCGAAATACGAATTCCGATTTACTCACCTGTTATCAGGAGAGACCTCAGTGCTGCATCTTTCAGCCCAGTACTGGCCCTGAAAAGTAATTTTAACCGTACTTACCGGTAACTTGAATTTCCTTCATAGGCTAACATTGACTGGTTTCACTTGGAAATTCTTCTAAGTGTGGAGTTTTGGAACTTTAAAATATTCCTCTAAAATCAGCCGAAATACGAATTCCGATTTACTCACCTGTTATCAGGAGAGACCTCAGTGCTGCATCTTTCAGCCCAGTACTGATCCTCAAAAGTAATTTTAACCGTACTTACCAGTAACTTGAATTTCCTTCCATAGGATATCATTGCCTGCTTTTTGCTGAAAAAGTTTCTAAGTGTTGATTTTTGAAACATACAAATATTCCTCTAAAATCAGCCGAAATACGAATTCCGATTTACTCACCTGTTATAAGGAGAGACCTCAGTGCTGTATCTTTCAGCCCAGTACTGGTCCTGAAAAGTAATTTTAACCGTACTTACCAGTAACTTGAATTTCCTTCCATAGGCTAACATTGACTGGTTTCACTTGGAAATTCTTCTAAGTGTTGATTTTTGAAACATACAAATATTCCTCTAAAATCAGCCGAAATACGAATTCCGATTTACTCACCTGTTATAAGGAGAGACCTCAGTGCTGTATCTTTCAGCCCAGTACTGGTCCTGAAAAGTAATTTTAACCGTACTTACCAGTAACTTGAATTTCCTTCCATAGGCTAACATTGACTGGTTTCACTTGGAAATTCTTCTAAGTGTGGAGTTTTGGAACTTTAAAATATTCCTCTAAAATCAGCCGAAATACGAATTCCGATTTACTCACCTGTTATCAGGAGAGACCTCAGTGCTGCATCTTTCAGCCCAGTACTGATCCTCAAAAGTAATTTTAACCGTACTTACCAGTAACTTGAATTTCCTTCCATAGGATATCATTCCCTGCTTTTTGCTGAAAAAGTTTCTGTTGATTTTTGAAACATACACATATTCCTCTAAAATCAGCCGAAATACGAATTCTGATTTACTCACCTGTTATCAGGAGAGACCTCAGTGCTGCATCTTTCAGCCCAGTACTGGTCCTGAAAAGTAATTTTAACCGTACTTACCGGTAACTTGAATTACCTTCATAGGCTAACATTGACTAGTTTCACTTGGAAATTCTTCTAAGTGTGGAGTTTTTGAACTTTATAATATTCCTCTAAAATCAACCAAAGTACGAATACCAATTTACTCACCTGTTATCAGGAGAGAACCCAGTGCTGCATCTTTTAGCCCAGCACTGACCCTGAAAAGTAATTTTAACCGTACTTACCAGTAACTTATATTTTCTTCCATAGGAATCCATTGTCTGGTTTTCAGCAAAAAGTTTCAAAGTGTTGATTTTTACAAACTACAAATATTCCTTAAAAATCACCTGTATGACTTAAACGCATTCTTTCAACTGTTTACAGGAGATGCACCAGTGCTGGATCCAGGATCCAACACTGAGTAAGAAAAAGTAACGATAACAGTTTTTACCTGCTAAGTGAATTTCCTTCCATAGGATAACATTGGTGATTCTATGAGAAAAAGTTTCTAAGTGTCAACTTTTAAAATACAATAATATTCCTTAAAAATCACGACTGTAACCAAAACGCTTTTACTCAACTGTTTACAGGAGTTGTACCAGGACTGAATCTAGGATCCAGTCCTGTGGTTAGAAAAGTAATCCATAAAGTAACTAATTGCATTTAACTAGAAATTCACATTGAGCTGAATGTTGCATTGTGTTTGAAAATGTGTTGCCCATTGCAACAACTGTAACTACTGTACTTAAAAGTCTATTGCCTATGTGCAAAGTATTTAAACTAAAGTAATTCATTCTGAGAAAGTATTTTTTGTAATGTAATGTATAATGTAATTACAATGTAATTTAAAAATAAAATATGTAAAAAAAATTGTTTCTAAAAATGTAGTAAATCAGTATGAAAAAAATTAATATAACAATTAATACATTTAAAAATTGTCATTTACAAAACCTTTGAAATTCACTGAAAAAACCGTAGGTATCAGGCACGTTATAGTTAGAAATTAGCATTTAAAAAACCTTTGAAATTCACTGAAAAAACCATAGGTTTCAGACACGTTATAGTTACAAATTAGCATTTAAAAAACCTTTGAAATTCACTGAAAAAACCATAGGTTTCAGACACGTTATAGTTACAAATTAGCTTTTAAAAAACCTTTGAAATTCACTGAAAAAACCATAGGTTTTAGGGACAGTTATAGTTACTTGGACATTGCACTCGTACAAAACCCGTGAAATTCCCCGTTATAGTTAGTTCAGCTAACTATAACTCGCGCCCGCAATGCACTGCTGATGACGTCAAATATTACATCACTCATGACATGGTCAGTGACATCACTGATGACATCACTGATGACATCTCAAATGACATCACTGATGACATCATCCACGTGATAATCTGATGCACCTCCTCACACCCTAATATAATCTTTGATACACCCACTCTAAATTACAGACTGCCATTCGCAAAACCATAGACACTCCAACACCAATAACTACATACCCACTCACTGATTCTTAGGTCTACACACACACATCCACTCACTCACCTGTACAGTCACTCATACTTACGGTCACTCAGTACAGGACTATCATATGCACTCTTACTCCTATATAGACACTCAAACAACGCCACTCATCCATAGAGATACTCAGACACCTAGTCAGTCATGCAAATAATTAAACACACTGCCATTTACTCACCTATACAGTTATACACACACCAGCTCACTTACTCATACAAATAGTAGCACATTGTTACGCTCTTATACAATCACTGATACAAGCACACACTCATCCATACAGCCACTATCACAATCACTCACTCTTGCTTATAGCTATTTATATACTCCAACACACATATATACTGCCTTTCACATATGTAGTTACTCACACATGTACCACTGGGACATGCATTCACTCACTAACACACTCTTACACACACTTACCCACCCATACAGTCTATCACAGATGCACTCTTGAAACCATCCACCCAGTGAATCACCCACTCACACATCTATGCACAGAGTTGCACACACCCCTCCCACACAAACACTCAGGCACCCATACAGATACTCAGACAAGCATTCAATAACTCATATAGACACTCATTTAGCTATTCACAAACACATGCAGCCACTTACACAGCAACAGACAGACGGATACAGACATTCACCCAGATTAGTCACTAACCCATGCATTCAGTAAGATACGTTAAATCACTCACTTATAGAGTCAGTCACGCACCTACTAAAGCATCCATACAGACACTTACACACCCACTCATTCTTCAATACGTCTTTTCCTATATATATTAAAAATATTTAAACTTTACAGAAACACACAGTCACTGGATGATGTCATCAGTGATGTCATTTGAGATGTCATCAGTGATGTCATCAGTGATGTCACTGACCATGTCATGAGTGATGTAATATGTGACGTCATCAGCAGTGCATTGCGGGGCGTGAGTTATAGTTAGCTGAACTAACTATAACGGGGAATTTCACGGGTTTTGTACGAGTGCAATGTCCAAGTAACTATAACTGTCCCTAAAACCTATGGTTTTTTCAGTGAATATATATATATATATAACCATCCACAGTGCCACGCAGGGAGCCCACGACCTTAGCAGGGTGGCCAGTGCTTCTGGTGCGAGGCTTCCAGTAAACATACCATCCATTCTCCTTTACCTTCCAAAGAAGCGCACCTACTCTGGTTGGGTTGCTTTAAAATAGGTTTAATTCATGGAACAATACGGGGGCAAGATGCTCACTATTCCCAATGTTTCTGCTCACAACGAGCCTTGATCACGGGAGGCAGTCTCTCTGACATTTGAATTACCCACGTGATTTCCCTTTTCAACTCGCAGGCCGTATTCTTTAGCAGAGTGCGCAAAGGAAATTGTCCGACTTTAAATATATGTAGATTAGCGCTCCAAATCATTGTCTTTGTTTTAGGTTTTGCGCTAAGCCTTTTCTTTTCATTTCATATTAAAGTCATTTCTCTTGCACAAATAAGAAGTGTGCCCACTGCACAGTCCGTTATGATTTTTCCACTTACTTCTTAAAAAGCAACCACAGCCTGCAAACTTGGAATTCCTTCCTTTTGCTTCCCTTACTTTCCACATGCCGAGAACCATTCCTCGCTCAAGTTTGCAGGCTGTGGTTGCTTTTTAAGAAGTAAGTGGAAAAATCATAGCGGACTGTGTAGTGGGCACACTTCTTATTTGTGCAAGAGAAATGACTTTAATATGAAATTAAAAGAAAAGGCTTAGCGCAAAACCTAAAACAAAGACAATGATTTGGAGCGCTAATCTACATATATTTAAAGCCGGACAATTTCCTTTGCGCACTCTGCTAAAGAATATGGCCTGCGAGTTGAAAAGGGAAATCACATGGGTAATTCAAATGTCAGAGAGACTGCCTCCCATGATCAAGGCTCGTTATGAGCAGAAACGTTGGGAATAGTGAGCCTCTTTCCCCCGTATTGTTCCATGAATTAAACCTATTTTAAACAACCCAACCAGAGTCGGTGCGCTTCTTTGGAAGGTAAAGGAGAAGGGATGGTATATATATATATATATACACACACACAATTCACTAAAAGAACCAAAGGTTACTGGGACGTTATAGTTAGGCTCATATTTTTCATACATAAAACCATAGAAATTCAGCAGTTATAGTTACCTGAGCTAACTATAAGTTACGCACCCGCAATGCACTGCTTATGACCTCATATATTACATCACTCATGACATGGTCAGCGACATCACTGATGATCTCAAATTACATCACTGATGACATCATCTGCCAATCCACTCACACACCCACACAGCCTCTCATACACCCAACACACCCATACAACCAATCGCACATCCACTTACTAATCCACAGAGCCACTCACGGACCCACTCTCACACACATACAGCCACTCATACAGCCACTTACTTACCCATTCACCTACTCAGGCAGCGACCCACTCACCCATACAGTCAATAATACAACCACTCACTCATCCACTCAGACACTCACACACCCACTCAATCATCAGTACAGTTACTCATACACCCACTCACTCACCCATACAGCTCTCAAAAGAACCACTCACACATCCACACATCCACTTCCATACCCATTCAAACATCCATACAAACACTTAAACATCTAGTCACTCACCCATACAGCCATTCAACAGTCACTCTCCAATACAGCCACTCTCACACCCACTCAATTAACCAAACACCCACTCAGACAGCTACTTGCTCACTCATATAGCCACTTACACACCCTGTCACTCACCCAGTCACTCACACAGCAACACAGTCACCCATACAGCCAATCACCCACCCATACAGCCACATACACAGCCACTCACCCACCCATACAGCCACTCACATAGCCATTCACTCACCCACAGGGCTAATCACACACCCACTTATTCACCTATACAGCTACTCACACACCCAGTTATTCACTCATACAGCCACTCACACAGCCACTCACACACCAATATAGCCACTTACACACCCACTCACTCACTAATACGGCTACTCATAGAGCCACTCACACACCCACTTAGTCACTCATACAGCTACTCACACACCCGGTTATTCACCCATAAAGCAACTCACACACCCACTCAGTCACCAATACAGCTACTCAGACAGCCACTCACACAAATTCAGACAGTCTCACCGCTACTCAGATGATATATGTTAGAAATAGAATCACTCATTAGTAGTACAGAAAGAATAGTAATTTAACTTTTGGAGTAGCTTACTATATATCTTTAAGTCTCAGAAATGTTTTCCAAAAACTTACACTCACTGGACGAAGTCATCAGTGATGTCATTTGAAATGTCATGAGGGATGTCATCAGTGATGTCACTGACCATGTCATGAGTGATGTAATATGTGAGGTCATAAGAGGTGCATTGCATTAGCTCAGGTAACTATAACTGCTATGGTTTTGTATGAGTGAAATCTGAGTCTATATGTCCCTATAACTAGTCAAGTCAAGTCAAATAGCTTTATTTCGATAACAAGTATCATAAAAGCATCAGACAATCCTTTATAAAAAATACAATCTATACACATACAAATTTTCATAATAAAACATGACAAATACATGTGATCAAATTGGTCAAGACATGGGAGCAGTTATTTCATCATAGTTAAAATATTTTGTGTTTTGGATAAAAACAGCGATTTCAAATTATAATTAAAAAAGAATAGTACTCAATATACCTTGTATAAGTGGCAGTGCATAAAAGTTAACTCAAGTGATATTTGATCGTTCATCTTAGGCATTATTGTGTTCAACATGGGGCTTGTGATGTAAAATTAAGTCGCCCTTCATAAGGCTCTATGCCTGATTATCCAGGCACAGCTTAAAAACTTGGCAACTCCGCAAACAAAGAGGGTTCTTGCATCAGATTTTAAGATACGTAGAGCAGCGCGATGATCAAGAGTACCTAGTTGTTTGCAGATTGGCTTAAGCCATCTAGACCTCGCCTTTTCATACGCAGGACATGCAAACATAAGGTGGGCGACACTCTCTTTCGGTGCCCTACAGCAAGGACAGTCTTCTGTAGTCTGTTTTGGGGGGCGCCATTTAGCAGTAAATACATGAACCGGGAGTGATCCAAATCTAAATTGACTGTAGAGCGCCCTATCTCTTGGTATCTGGATTGTATCCAAATATGGTTCAAGGCTTCTAGATTGTTTGTGCTGGAAAAATTCTTCCGTTAGCCTTCCCATATTTGGATTACTGAGCTGTTTTTTCAGTGAATATATATATATATATATATATATATATATATATATATATATATATATATATATATATATTCACTGAAAAAAACCATAGGTTTTAGGGACAGTTATAGTTAGTTGGACATTTCACTCGTACAAAACCCGTGAAATTCCCCGTTATAGTTAGTTCAGCTAACTATAACTCGCGCCCCGCAATGCACTGCTAATGACGTCACATATTACATCACTCATGACATGGTCAGTGACATCACTGATGACATCACTGATGACATCTCAAATGACATCACTGATGACATCATCCAGTGACTGTGTGTTTGTATAAAGTTTTAATATGTTTAATATATATGCCAAGGTGTATTGAAGAATGAGTGGGTGTATAAGTGTCTGGATGGATGATTTAGTAGATGCGTGACTGACTCTATAATTGAGTGATTAAACGTATCTTACTGAATGCATGGTTTAGTGACTAAACTGTGTGAATGTCTGTATCCGTCCGTCTGTTGGTGTGTAAGTGGCTGCATGGGTTTGCAAATAGCTACATGAGTGTCTACATGGGTTATTGATTGGTTGTCTGAGTATCTGTATGGGTGCCTGAGTGTTTGTGTGGGTGGGGTGTGTGTGACTGCGCATAGATGTGTGAGTGGGTGATTCACTGGGTGCATGGTTTCAAGAGTGCATCTGTGATGGACTGTATGGGTGGGTGAGTATGTGTATGGGTGTGTTAGTGAGTGAATGTATATCTCAGTGGTACATGTGTGAGTAACTAATATGTCAAAGGCAGTATATATGGGTGTTGGAGTATATAAATGGCTATAAGTGAGAGTGTGTGATTGTAAGAGTGGCTGTATGGATGAGTGTGTACTTGTATAAGTGATTGTATAAGAGCGTAAGAATGTGCTAGTATTTGTATGAGTAAGTGAGCTGGTGTGTGTATAACTGTATAGGTGAGTAAATGGCAGTGTGATTAATTATTTGCATGACTGACTAGGTGTGTGAGTACCTCTATGGATGAGTGGCGGTGTGTGAGTGTCTATGTAGGTGTATAAGTGCATTTGAAAGTCCTGTACTGAGTGACCGTAAGTATGAGTGACTGTAGAGGTGAGTGAGTGGATGTGTGTGTAGACCTAAGAATCAGTGAGTGTGTATGTAGTTATTGGTGTTGGAGTGTCTATGGTTTTGACAATGTCTGTAATTTACAGTGGGTGTATCAAAAGTTATATTAGGGTGTGAGAAGATGCATCAAATTATCACATGGATGATGTCATCAGTGATGTCATTTGAGATGTCATCAGTGATGTCATCAGTGATGTCACTGACCATGTCATGAGTGATGTAATATGTGACGTCATCAGCAGTGCATTGCGGGCGCACGAGTTATAGTTAGCTGAACTAACTATAACGGGGGAATTTCACGGGTTTTGTACGAGTGTAATGTCCAACTAACTATAACTGTCCCTAAAACCTATGGTTTTTTCAGTGAATTTCAAAGGTTTTTTAAATGCTAATTTCTAACTATAAGGTGCCTGAAACCTATGGTTTTTAAGTGAATTTCAAAGGTTTTTTAAATGCTAGTTTGTAACTATGCCTACAGAGGTAGGACATGTGAAGAAAGAAGAAAAAACGCACAGAAAGAAGCAAAAGAAATGCAGAAAGAAGCAACAGAAGTCCACAAAGACGAAGAAAAGTGCAGGAAGAAGCAAAAGATGTGCAGAAAGAACCAACAGAGGAGCAGAAAGAGTCCTTGTTCCAAAATCATCCTGTGCCCACAACTTTTTCCAACGTGTACTGGTGGTAACTGACTCTGACTAACCAGAGCCAGTGCTATGCTAAAACACACTTAGAATACAGTTAAAACACCTACATACACTAGGGAACACTATGCCTTGTGGTACCCCTGTGATTAGCATGACCTCCTCTGTAAGTCCCTAGTACATTATAGGGCAGGGGGATTAAAAATACCTCTTAAAACGCGCTACAGGGCGCGTTTGCACAGTGGTGAAGGGAGGGGGTGCCTGAGGTGACATGTGTGCCAACGCGCCCCCTGGCACGTTTTAAGTTGCGGGATGAAGTCCCCTTGAATCCTGAGTGTCCCTGGGACCCAACTAGCCCCCAGGTACCTACAGTTAGGACCACAGAGCTGAGTTGCAGAGAGGCGTTCCGAGGCCACGCACCTTTTTTCACCTCTCTGCAACGCAACTCTGTTGTGCTTACTGAAGGTACCTGGTGGGCTAGTTGGACTCCAGGGACCATCAGGATTGAAGGGGACTTAATCTCCCAACTTAAAAAACGCCACGGGGCCTGTTTGCACACATGTCACCTCAAGCCCCGCCCCCTCCCTTCACCACTGTGCAAACGCGCCCCGTGGCACGTTTTAATTTGGGGGATTAAGTCCCCTTGAATCATGAGCGTCCCTGTGCCCCGTGGCGCGTTTTAAGTTCATGATTAAGTCCCCTTGAATCATGAGCGTCCCTGGGGTCCAACTAGCCCACCCTGTACCTCCAGTATACGCCAGGGAGCTGCGTTGCAGAGAGGTGTTCAGAGGCCACGCCCCTTTTTACACCTCTCTGCAACGCAGCTCCCTGGCGCATACTGGAGGTACAGCTTCGATGCTATTTTGCCCCCGGGTGGCCCAAGTCCCGGGGGCATGCGGGGTTTATTGAAATAATGCTGGGGGGGCCTCTAAGGCCCCCCCAAACCCCGGGAACCGCCACCCCCCGGGACTTTCAATTTAAAATGGTGCGGGAGGGCACTCGGACCTCCCGCAGCCCCGGGGACCGCCACCCCACGGGGCTTCTTTTTAAAAAAAATAAAATTACCTGTGTGGGGGGCTCGAGCCCCCCCACACGCCCCGGGGACCGCCACCTCCCCAGGGCACTAAGAATTACAATGTGGGGGTCTGTTTCGGGCCCCGGGGAACACCACCTCCCCGGGGCTGTGCACAGGAAAGGAGGGGGGCCTCCCGGCCCCCCTCCTGGAGCCCTTGATGGCTCTGGGGACCACCACCCCCCAGGGCCGGCTCCTGCAGTATCCCAGGGTGCTCACCCCCGGGACACTGTAGTTTGCTATGGCAGGGCGGGAGCCTCGCGGCTCCCGTCCTGTCATAGCAAACTGCTTTGGTTTTTGGAAGAGAGAGCAGGATACCTGCTCTCTCTTCCAAAAACCAGACGATTGCTTTTCCACACGGGGAGCTGCATCTTAGCAGCTCCCCATGTGGAAAAGCAATGCCGGCTCCCGAGGGACGCGGGGAGCCGGCGGGACCCCCCCACGGTCCCCAATGGAGAGGGCCAGCCCCGGGGGATGGGGTCTCCGGGGCTACAAGTGGCCCAGGAGGGGGGCCACGCCGCCCCCCTCCCCAAAATTCAAACAAAACAAAAAAAAATTAAAAAACAAAAACAAAGGCCGGCCCCGGGGATGGGGTCCCCGGGACCATAAGTGGCCTGAGGAGTGGGGCAACGCAGCCCCCCTCCAAAACAATTTTTTTTAAAAATAAGGCCAAGCCCTGGGGCATGGGTTCCTGGGGCCGATTAAGGCCTCGGGAGGGGGGCCACGCGGCCCCCTTCCAAATTCTTTTTTTTTTTTTTTAATATTAGGGGGCAGGCCCTGGGGGATGGGGTCCCGAGGGCCAATAAATTAGGAAAAGAAGGGGGGCCACACAGCCCCCTTCTTAAAAAAAAAAAAAAGACCAGCATCGCGCCGGAGGCCACGCCCCCTCCTTGGCAGCACTCTGCAAACGCGCCCCCTGGCGCGTTTGCACAGGGGGAACAAATTCCCCTTGAATACTGGGGGTCCCTGGGGGCCAACTAGCCCACCAGGAACCTCCACTATGCGCCACGGGGCTGCGTTGCAGAGAGGTGTTCTGAGGCCACGCCCCTTTTTACACCTTTCTGCAACACAGCTCTGTGGCGCTTAATGGAGGTAGTTGGTGGGCTAGTTGCACCCCAGGGACCCTCAGGATTCAAGGGGAGTTAATCCCCCAACTTAAAACGCGCCACGGGGCGCGTTCGCACAGTGGTGAAGGGAGGGGGCGGGGCTTCAGGTGACATGTGTGCAAACAAGCCCCGTGGCGCGTTTTAAGATGGGGAATTAAATCCCCTTCAATTCTGAGTGTCCCTGGGGGCCAACTAGCCCACCAGGTACGTCCAGAAAGCGCCACAGAGCTGCGTTGCAGAGAGGTGTAAAAAGGGGCGTGGCCTCTGAACACCTCTCTGCAACGCAGCTCCCTGGCGCATACTGGAGGTACAGGGTGGGCTAGTTGGACCCCAGGGACCCTCATGATTCAAGGGGACTTAATCATGAACTTAAAACGCGCCACGGGGCGCGTTTGCACAGTGGTGAAGGTAGGGTGCGGGGCACGTTATAGTTAGAAATTAGCATTTAAAAAACCTTTGAAATTCACTTAAAAAACCATAGGTTTCAGGCACGTTATAGTTAGAAATTAGCATTTAAAAAACCTTCGAAATTCACTGAAAAAACCATAGGTTTCAGACACATTATAGTTAGAAATTTGCATTTAAAAACCTTTGAAATTTACTGAAAAAACCATAGGTTTTAGGAACAGTTATAGTTAGTTGGACATTGCACTCGTACAAAACCCGTGAAATTCCCTCCTTATAGTTAGTTCAGCTAACTATAACTCGCGCCCGCAATGCACTGCTGATGATGTCACATATTACATCACTCATGACATGGTCAGTGACATCACTGATGACATCACTGATGACATCTCAAATGACATCAGTGATGACATCATCTATGTGATAATTTCATGCATCTTCTCACACACTAATATAACTTTTGATACACCCACTCTAAATTACAGACTGCCATTCTCAAAACCATACACACTCCAATACCAATAACTGCATACCCACTCACTGATTCTGAGGTCTACACACACACATCTACTCACTCAAACGTACAGTCACTCATACTTACGGTCACTGAGTACAGGACTATCATATGCACTCATACACCTATATAAACACTCACACGCCGCCACTCATCCATAGAGGTACTCACACACCTAGTCAGTCATGCAAAAAATTAATCACACACCCATTTACTCACCTATACAGTTATACACACACCAATTCACTTACTCATACAAATACTAGCACATTCTTCAGTGATGTCATCAGTGATGTCACTGACCATGTCATGAGTGATGTAATATGTGACGTCATCAGCAGTGCATTGCGGGGCGCGAGTTATAGTTAGCTGAACTAACTATAACGGGGGAATTTCACGGGTTTTGTACGAGTGCAATGTTCAACTAACTATAACTGTTCCTAAAACCTATGGTTTTTTCAGTGAATATATATATATATATGTATATTTATATATATATTCACTGAAAAAACCATAGGTTTTAGGGACAGTTATAGTTAGTTGGACATTGCACTCGTACAAAACCCGTGAAATTCCCCGTTATTGTTAGTTCAGCTAACTATAACTCGCGCCCCGCAATGCACTGCTGATGACGTCACATATTACATCACTCATGACATGGTCAGTGACATCACTGATGACATCTCAAATGACATCACTGATGACATCATCCAGTGACTGTGTGTTTCTGTAAAGTTTAAATATTTTTAATATATATAGGGAAAGGCGTATTGAAGAATGAGTGGGTGTATAAGTGTCTGTATGGATGATTTAGTAGGTGCGTGACTAATTCTATAAGTGAGTGATTAAACGTATCTTACTGAATGCATGGGTTAGTGACTAAACTGGGTGAATGTCTGTATCCGTCTGTCTATTGCTGTGTAAGTGGCTGCATGGGTTTGTGAATAGCTACATGAGTGTCTATATGAGTTATTGATTGGTTGTCTGAGTATCTGTATGGGTGCCTGAGTGTTTGTGTGGGTGGGGTGTGTGCGACTCTGTGCATAGATGTGTGAGTGGGTGATTCACTGGGTGGATGGTTTCAAGAGTGCATCTGTGATAGACTGTATGGGTGGGTAAGTGTGTGTAAGAGTGTGTTAGTGAGTGAATGTATGTCCCAGTGGTACATGTGTGAGTAACTACATATGTGAAAGGCAGTATATATGTGTGTTGGAGTATATAAATAGCTATAAGCGAGAGTGTGTGATTGTGAGAGTGAGTGTATGGATAAGTGTGTGCTTGTATCAGTGATTGTATAAGAGCGTAAGAATGTGCTAGTATTTGTATTAGTAAGTGAGCTGGTGTGTGTATATCTGTATAGGTGAGTAAATGGCAGTGTGTTTAATTATTTGCATGACTGACTAGGTGTGTGAGTACCTCTATGGATGAGTGGCGGTGTTTGAGTGTCTATATAGGAGTATGAGTGCATATGATAGTCCTGTACTGAGTGACCGTAAGTATGAGTGACTGTACGGGTGAGTGAGTGGATGTGTGTGTAGACCTAAGAATCAGTGAGTGGGTATGTAGTTATTGGTGTTGGAGTGTCTATGGTTTTGCGAATGGCAGTCTGTAATTTAGAGTGAGTGTATCAAAGTTTATATTAGGGTGTGCGGAGGTGCATCAGATTATCACGTGGATGATGTCATCAGTGATGTCATTTGAGATGTCATCAGTGATGTCATCAGTGATGTCACTGACCATGTCATGAGTGATGTAATATGTGACATCATCAGCAGTGCATTGCGGGGGCGCGAGTTATAGTTAGCTGAACTAATTATAACGGGGGAATTTCACGGGTTTTGTACGAGTGCAATGTCCAACTAACTATAACTGTCCCTAAAACCTATGGTTTTTTCAGTGAATTTGTAAGGTTTTTTAAATGCTAATTTCTAACTATAACGTGCCTGAAATCTATGGTTTTTTCAGTGAATTTCAAAGGTTTTTTAAATGCTAATTCCTAACTATAACTTGTCTGAAACCTATGGTTTTTTTCAGTGAATTTCAAAGGTTTTGTAAATGACAATTTTTAAATGTATTAATTGTTATATTTATTTTTTTGATACTGATTTACTACATTTTTTTAAACTATTTATTTTTACATATTTTATTTTTTAAATGACATTGTAATTACATTATACATTACATTACAAAATATACTTTCTCAGAATGAATTACTTTAGTTTAAATACTTTGCAAATAGGCAATAGACTTTTAAGTACAGTAGTTACAGTTGTTGCAATGGGCAACACAATTTCAAACACAATGCAACATTGAGCTCAATGTGAATTTCTTGTTAAATGCAATTAGTTACTTTATGGATTACTTTTCTAACCACAGGACTGGATCCTAGATTCAGTCCTGGGACATCTCCTGTAAACAGTTGAGTAAAAGCGTTTTGGTTACAGTAGTGATTTTTAAGGAATATTATTGTATTTTAAAAGTTGACACTTAGAAACTTTTTCACATAGAATCACCAATGTTATCCTATGGGAGGAAATTCACTTAGCAGGTAAGTAGTGTTATCGTTACTTTTTCTTACTCAGTGGTGGATCCTGGATCCAGCACTGGTGCATCTCCTGTAAACAGTTGAAAGAATGCGTTTAAGTCATACAGGCGATTTTTAAGGAATATTTGTAGTTTGTGAAAATCGACACTTTGAAACTTTTCTGCTGAAAACCAGACAATGGATTCCAATGGAAGGAAATACAAGTTACTGGTAAGTACGGTTAGAATTACTTTTCAGGGTCAGTGCTGGGCTAAAAGATGCAGCACTGGGTTCTCTCCTGATAACAGGTGAGTAAATCGGAATTCGTAGTTCGGCTGATTTTAGAGGAATATTATAAAGTTCCAAAACTCCACACACAAGAATTTCCAAGTGAAACCAGTCAATGTTAGCCTATGGAAGGAAATTCAAGTTACTGGTAAGTACGGTTAAAATTACTTTTCAGGATCAGTACTGGGCTCAAAGATGCAGTAAATCGGAATTCGTAGTTCGGCTGATTTTAGAGGAATATTTGCACAATGGTGAAGGAAGGGGGTGGGGCCTGAAGTGACATGTCTGCAAACACGCCCTGTGGCGCGTTTTAAGTTGGAGAATTAATTCCTCCTCAATCCTGAGGGTCCCTAGGGGCCAACTGGCCCACCAGATACCTCCAGTATGCACCAGAGAGCTGCGTTGCAGAGAGGTGTTCAGAGGCCACGCCCCTTTTTACAACACTCTGCAACGCAGCTCCTTGGTGCTTACTGGAGGTACCTGGTGGGCTAGTTGGCCCCCAGGGACCCTCAGGATTGAAGAGGATTTAATTCCCCATCTTAAAACGCGCCACAGGGCCTGTTTGCACACATGTCACCTGAAGCCATGCCCCCTCCCTTCACCACTGTGCAAACGCGCCCGTGGCGCGTTTTAAGTTGGGGGATTAAGTCCCCTTGAATACTGAGGGTCCCTGGAGTCCAACTACCCCACCATTTACCTCCAAAAGCGCCACAGAGCTGCGTTGCAGAGAGGTGTAAAAGGGGCATGGCCTCTGTACACCTCTCTGCAACACAGCCCCTGGCACATACCGGAGGTTCCTGGTGGGCTAGTTGGCCCCAGGGACCCCCAGTATTCAAGGGGAATTACTTCCCTTCTTAAAACGCGCCAGGGGGCGCGTTTGCAGACTGCTGCAGGGAGGGGCGGGGCCTCCGGCACGATGCCGGTCTTTTTTTTGTTGTTGTTGCTTTTTTCTGCCCAGGGGGTCCTTGTGGGACCCCCTGAGCACACCTAGGGGGTCAGGGTGTTTCTACCCTGCCCCCTTTGTGCGTTTTGCGCACTTGTTTCTTGTGTTTTTTTTTAATCGGCGGGATCTGCACACCCTGAGCGCATCCCGCCGATTTAAAAAAATGCTTTTTTCTTCCCAGGGGTCCTTGTGGGACCCCTGAGCAGACCTAGGGGGTCAGGGTGTTTCTACCCTGCCCCCTTTTGCGTTTTGCGCACTTGTTTTACTGCTTTCTTGTTCCTCGGTTCTACCGAGGAACAAGATGGCTGCCAACACTTCCTGGTTTGGAGTGTTGACAGCCAATTAGCATGCAGCTCGTGGTCGGGAGGGTGCGCGGATCCACCGCGGCCATAGATATCGAATCTTTTATTTTGGATTTTCTCAGCAACTACTGAACGGATTTACACCATTTTTAAAAAGGGTGCTTTCTGAACCAAGCACTACCTTTTTGCCAAATTTGGTGTAATTCCGTTCAGCAGTTTTTGCTGTAGCCTTGCATAAAGTTTCCTATGGGAAATTGATTTTTTCACTCTTATTTTTTGAATTTCTCCGCAACTACTGAACGGATTTACACCATTTAAAAAAGGTCGCTTTCTGAACCAAGCGCTACCTTTTGCCAAATTTGGTGTAATTCCGTTCAGCAGTTCGGGCTGTAGCCGTGGCTAAAATTTCCTATGGGAATTAACATGGAGAAAACACGTTTTGGGACCCCCTTTTTTCTCGGCCCCGCTTGATGAATCACCCCAAAGCTTTCAAGACAGGAGCGGACCGGAGCGCCCCACTAGTTTTGAAAATTTCGCGATGATTCGTCAAACGACGCCAAAGTTATTGGGAATAGAATGTTACGGATTTCCTATGGATAATAGGTCCTAACTATAACTATCTACTGGCGACCGCCAGTAGATAATGTATATATATATATATATATATCCGGTTCAAAAAGCGCACCTTTACATTTCCATTCTGGTACGGAAAAAAAGAGAGCACGAACTCCTCTTGTGATAGTGCGATTTTCTTTATTTTGCTCACAGATTCCTCATATCATGACGCGTTTCGGGCACCAAGTGACCTTGATCACATGATATATATATGTATGTGTGTGTAGCCAAGAAACCCCTAGGGAAAAACCAACCCCTTCACCTGATGGTAGAGAATGAAGGACCCCATCTCTGCTCCGAGGATGAAACCCCGCAAGGGATGTCATACCGTAAGATTGAGCATGCAGGACTCCGTGTCAGCTTGGAAGGAATTCTCCTCTGATTTGTAGGGGGGAATAAGGGTCTTATATACTAGAGTGGCCACTCCAGGGTTTCTTCTCGAATCGATATGTTTTGAAAACAATCATAAATGTTTTGAAAACAATCATAAATGTTTCTCCAAACAAATGCGATCATGCACAGCAGACTGTTGGCCAAGTATGAAGAAAAGAGGTGACCCTTTTACAGAATAATTATGCAGTGCCTGAGGACATGATTATGTACGTCAGGTACAGGGATTATGATAGAATCCTAAGAGCCTGCTGTCCAAGAGAAAGGAGCAAGCTACTAGGTAAAAGTTCATCTGTTCAGAACCGTTATTGTCATGCTGATGGGACAATGTATGTAAAAAGGGGGCATACATGACAAGACTATCCTAAAGGACATGACACATCATTGTCATTGGCATGACATTCATCTTGGTAATTGCCCCTAATCTGATATCATCTCCTCCCTGCTCCCCGACTCAAACCGACCCTCCCATTTAGGCTGTGATAGAATCCGCCCGCATACCCAGTGTGCATTTTCATCAGGTGTAGACAAAATACTGTGAACAATAACATATCCCAACTTCCAATCACTGGCCAGTGCGCCAACGGGCGGCCAGCCATCAGCACTTATTTGATAGTTGAACCAAATAAATTTAAAAAGTGTCTATAACAGCGTTATAATGTGAGCTTATGTGTGCTTGCGATTGGTGGGCAAGGCGAAATGGCCAGTCCGAGTATGCCCGCTTTATATAGCCCATATCCCTTAGCCTCGTGAGAGTGCAGGATAGTGAGACAGTGACAAATTTTCTGTGTGGGCCAATCGTGGAACCAAGCATACAAGGCCCCGTCAAACCTGTAAATTAGCTTCACATCAGGTCCTCAGACATTTGTGGGATGACAGGGGGACCCCTGCATGCCACCACAGCCAACTGGGAGTCCGTCAAAGACGGGGTGTCTTCTTTAGAATTTTCTCGTCCTGACTGCGCTGCAGAAGGTGATCGGGATTCAGCATATGTTTCTGCTTGCTTCACTGCCTGTGCCCTCTCCCTTGCCGCTTGCTCCTTGGTAGGGCCATGAGGGCACCACTTGGTGCGTGGTCTGCGGTGCCTCTGAGATTGAATAAAGGTGCAAGACTTAGTCGCTTCCTTTCCACAGGGTGAAATACCGGTTCATTCCATCCAGAACCAGACCTCGTCAGGAGAAATAGGCAACGTTATAACGCATGCGATACATCGCATGCCAATACAACGAGGTTGTTACAACGACTGCGTTGTTACATCGCATACCATTACAACGCTAGTCGTTACAACGACTTGCTATAGGGGCGCTGGATGTTGGAATAGTATAATTTACTATTCCAACTCCAGTCTGTGCAACAGTAGGGAAGGTGTTGGATTTTAAATCCAACACCTTCTTCCCCCTACAGCAAGTCACTGTAACGACTTGCGTAATAATGGTTAGCGATGTAACAACACGGTCATTGTAACGACCGCGTTGTAATGGCATACAATGTATTGCATGCAATGTAAACGATGTTTCCCTGTCAGGAGCAGTGCAAAAGATAGTAGTGCCGGCATGTTGTATTCTCAGGGTGGCTGAGAATTGAAGCGGATATTTCACATTATGTTCTCTTAAACACCTTTTCACCTCGAGAAAGGAGAATCTGCGCTTCTAGACCTCCAATGTGTCTTCTGGATAAATATGTACCTGGGCATTGTGGACCTGCCAGGGCCCCCGAGCCCTTGTTACTTGTAGGATATGGTCTCTGTCACGATAGTTAAATAAGCGTGCCACCACAGGTCTTGGGGGGTGCCTGGGCGGGGGGGGGGGAGACGAGGGACTCTATGTACTCTGTCCAGTGCATAAAATGTGGACTGTTTGCCCTGAAGGATTGTGTCGACAAGCCAGCTTTCAAGATACAGTTCCATGCTGTGGCCCTTTTCAGTAAGACCCACTATTCTAATGTTATTCTTTCAGGATCTTCCTTCTTTATTTTCAAGCCGGTCTCAGAGATACTTGACCTCATCTTGCAGGGTCTTGAGATGCTCTTCTGTTTTCCGGACTGTAGGACGGAGAGTTGATTGCGTGGATTTGGAATTGCCTACCGGTTTTTTAAGTTTTTTATGGTCATCAGTAGCCCCACTTCTATACTTAGGGAGTCCAGTTTGGGGCACAGGGTGGATTTGACATCTAGTATCACCTCAAGCAGATCATCAAAGCAACGGGAATGTTCAGCTAAGGTATCCATCAGAGATTTGTCATCTCTGGTTTTGTCCACTGAAGAAGTTGTGCTACCTGGCTCACCACCCACCTGGGCATGTGATGTGTCCAGCTTGTTCTTAACCATCCTTGAGGAAAAGAGGCCAATGGGGTGAGAACTCCCAATTAATGGTTGTGTGGCAGCACAGAGTGCAGGGCGGCACACGCAGTTGTCAAAACCCTGCTGTGGTTGTTCATCTACACAGACACCGCCATGCTCACCCTCAGCTCCTGTGAAGGTGTCACGGTGTGGTCCAGTGAAGGGCACCCCCACTGGAGAGGCTGCCAAGCATAGATTGCAGAAGGCTTGTCCCCTGCAACAACCGCACCCCGTCCACAGGGCACCGCAGTGCAAAGAGAACAGCACAGGCAAGATGCTTGTGGCTAAGGTAGGATCTAGGTCCTCCTGGAACTGAGCACTCGCAATCCTACCCGGCGAGGTCTGCAGCTTTGGTGATCAGCAGCCATGCACCTGGTCCACGCCACGCCACCCGTTCCCCAGGGAGTGCAGATTCAGGCCGGTAGCAGAACCTGCACGGGGTACGGTCCCCAGTTGTTGTCAATGATAGTCTTACCTCCAGACTCCTGCCTCCTGGTCTCATGCAGTCACCGTAGCATGCCACACCCAGCTGCCAGTCTAGCATTGGGGCAGCCCCCCACGCACACTTCAGGGCCAGCACCCAACTCCACTCCTGCACTGCCAGAGCCCCGGATCCAGATGATGGGGTGAGGCCACAGTTATGGGGGTCCGCAGAGGCCACCAACAGCTGTCTACCGTCTCCTGGGTAGGCCTTCTCCCAGTCGTCTGCCAGACTTCCCCTGGGTGGGGTCCTCACTGCTCCCCCTCTTGGGGGGCGAGGGGTAGTGGCACCACATGGCCCACAACCCCAAGCTGGCATGGTTCCTCAGTGCCCCCAATAGCTCCCTCAATCCGTGATAGAGGCTGATGACACCCAGCGGCTTGCTTACGTGCGGGCGGCCATCCCTTTGCCAAGTTGGGCCTCACAGTGCCAGTCATACGGCACCACAGGGTCCCAAAATTAGGTATACCAAGACCGAGGTCCACTGCCCCCACAATTGTGGTCCAGGAGCATGGGGCCTTTGGTGTCAATCTGCAGCCGATTCCCCTCAGTCCCCTTGGGGTCATGGGATCCAGGTACTGCAAGATGTGTCGCACCAACCTCCAGGAGCCACAGTGCCCCCCGTGGCCACAAAGTTGGCACCTGGGGTGTGGTCCATTAGTCCCCCACAGTGGCCGGAGGTGGTCCGCCCAGCCTCAGTTGGCACAGCTGATGATGGCCCAAGCCAGGACAGGCTGCTACAGCAGTGGCGGCTCCATGCGCAGCAGCCCTTTGCACCAGAATCAGGCCTTGTGGTTGTTTCCCCCTTCAGTGGTGCAGACTAGGATCGAGTTGGTGCAATGGGAGAATTTGGGTCGTCACAAGTCAGCTTGGTGCATCTAGATCAGTAGGATATTTATCAGGCCTTAGCGGAGCTCCTTAGCTCGCGTCCGCCTCAGCTGCCATCTTGGCCATGCCCCCAAAGTAGCTATTTCAACTGGGAATCCACTACCCTTTTCTTCCTGGACACACGTGGATGTTCTGCACAACGGGTCACAGATAAGATTTTTGGTGTTATACTTGAATTGGTCAGAACTTGCTCAGATGCTGGCAACTTAAGATTTATATTCATTCAAATTTGTACATAGTAAATTATCATTTGTGAGATGTTTTTGGGCGAGGAGGGTTGTGTATAATTTGCCCACTTGGGCTGCAATTCTAATTACTATTTATTAGGCTATTTTGGACAGACCACAAGTGTCTTTATAGTATGCCCCCCCAATTCCCTATGCTATGTTGCTCATCAGACTCTTTGGCGCCGCTTGATATGTGGAATACTTAGGCCCTTTGATTTTTTGTCCAATGGAGATATACATTTATTCACCTTCCACTTGATTCGATATGTGTATTAGTATTTTGTGTGGAACAATGTACCATTTGCAGATGGCGCCCATTTGATATATCATGAATCTTCACATAGGGGCCGATTCACAGAACTAATCTGAGATAAAATCCTAAACTTACTACTTTTGGTATTCACAGAAGGCATTTCGTAGTAGTAAAGTTAGGACTCCTAACTTTACTACAACTAAATGCCTTTTGTGAATACCAGAAGTCGTAAAGTTAGGATTTTGTCTCAGTTTAGTAGTAATAAAGTTAGGAGTCCTAACTTTACTACTACTAAATGCCTTCTCCGAATACCAAAAGTAGTAAGTTTAGGATTTTATCTCAGATTAGTTCTGTGAATCGGCCCCATAGTCCTTATTTTACTTTTACAATATATTGGGTAGGGGTTTACGCAATTTGTCATGTGATCAAGGCTGCTTGATGGCCAAAATGAGTCAGAGTTGTTTTTTTATTGCGTTTTTTACTCCACAAAGTCCGGCCCAGAGTCAGCATATTCTATATATATATATATATATATATATATATATATATTCACTGAAAAAACCATAGGTTTCAGGGACGTTATAGTTAGTTGGTCATTTCACTCTTACAAAAACATAGAAATTCCGCCGTTATAGTCAGTTCAGCTAACTATAACTCGCGCCCCCGCAATGCACTGCTGATGATGTCACATATTACATCATTCATGACATGGTCAGTAACATCACTGATGACATCACTGATGACATCTCAAATGACATCACTGATGACATCATCCAGTGACTGTGTGTTTCTTTAAAGTTTAAATATGTATTATATATATGCCAAGGTATATTGAAGAATGAGTGGGTGTATAAGTGTCTGGATGGAGGATTTAGTAGGTGCGTGACTGACTGTTTAAGTGAGTGATTACATGTGTCTTACTGAATGCATGGGTTAGTGACTAAACTGTGTGAATGTCTGTATCAGTCTGTCTGTTGTTGTATAAGCTGCTGCATGGGTTGGTCAGTAGCTACATGAGTGTCTATATGGGTTATGGATTGGTTGCCTGAGTATTTGTATGGGTGCCTGAGTGTGTGTGTGGGTGGGTGGGAGGTGTGTGACTCTGTGCATAGATGTTTGAGTTGTTGATTCACTGGGTGTATGGGTTCAAGAGTGCATGTGGAAACAGCTGTATGGGTGGGTGAGTGTGTGCATGGGTGTGTTGGTGAGTGAATGGATGTCTCAGTGGTACATGTCCAAGTAACTACATATGTAAAAGGCAGTGTATGTGAGAGTTGGAGTATATAAATGACTATACGTGAGAGTCAGTGATTGTGAGAGTGGCTGTATGGATGAGTGTGTACTTGTATCAGTGATTGTACAAGAGAGTAAGTATGCATTTGTTTCTGTTTGAATAAGTGATGTGGTGTGTGTATAACTGTATAGGTCAGTAAATGGAAGTGTGATTGATTCTTTGCATGACTGACTAGGTGTGTGAGTAACTCTGGATGAGTGGTGGTGTGTGAGTGTATGTATAGGTTTATGAGTGCATATGATAGTGTTGTATTGATGAGTGACTGCATGTATGAGTGATTGTATGGGTGAATAAGTGGATGTGTGTGTAGACCTAGGAATCAGTGAGTGCGTATGTAGTAACTGGATTTGGTGTGTCGATGGTTTCGAAAATGGTAGTCTGTATTTTACAGTGGGTGTATCAAAGGTTATATTAGAGTGTGAGGAGGTGCATCAGATTTTCACGTGGATGATGTCATCAGTGATGTCATTTAAGATGTCATCAGTGATGTCACTGACCATGTCATGAATGATGTAATATGTGACGTCATCAGCAGTGCATTGCGGGGGCGCGAGTTATAGTTAGCTGAACTAACTATAACGGTGGAATTTCTAGGTTTTGTATGAGTGAAATGTCCAACTAACTATAACGTCCCTGAAACCTATGGTTTTTTCAGTGAATTTCTAAGGTTTTTTAAATGCTAATTTCTAACTATAACGTGCCTGGAACCTATGGTTTTTTCAGTGAATTTCAATGGTTTTTTAAATGCTAATTTCTAACTATAACGTCCCTGAAACCTATGGTTTTTTCAGTGAATATATATATATATATATATATTATCTACTGGCGGTCGCCAGTAGATAGTTATAGTTAGGACCTATTTTCCATAGGAAATCCGCAACATTCTATTCCCAATAAGTTTGGCGTCGTTTGACGAATCATCGCAAAATTTTCAAAACTAGTGGGGCGCTCCGGTCCGCTCCTGTCTTGAAAGTTTCGGGTGATTCATGAAGCGGGGCCGAGAAAAAGGGGGTCCCAAAACGTGTTTTCTCCATGTTAATTCCCATAGGAAATTTTAGTCACGGCTACAGCCCGAACTGCTGAACGTAATTACACCAAATTTTGCAAAAAGGTAGCGCTTGGTTCAGAAAGCGACCTTTTTTTAAATGGTGTAAATCCATTCAGTAATTGCGGAGAAATTAAAAAATAAGAGTGAAAAAATCAATTTCCCATAGGAAACTTTATGCAAGGCTACAGCAAAAACTGCTGAACGGAATTACACCAAATTTGGCAAAAAGGTAGTGCTTGGTTCAGAAAGCACCCTTTTAAACATGGTGTAAATCCGTTCAGTAGTTGCTGAGAAAATCAAAAATAAAAGTTTCGATATTTATGGCCGCTGTGGATCCGCGCACCCTCCCGACCACGAGCTGCATGCTAATTGGCTGTCAACACTCCAAATCAGGAAGTGTTGGCAGCCATCTTGTTCCTCGGTAGAACCGAGGAACAAGAAAGCAGTAAAACAACTGCGCAAAACGCAAAAAGGGGGCAGGGTAGAAACACCCTGACCCCCTAGGCCTGCTCAGGGGGTCCTACAAATCGGCAAAAAACACGCTGGGTGCGCGGATCGTGCCGATAAAAAAAAAAACGAAGCGCGGACTCCCGCGCTTCGTGGTTAATTGGCCCCCGGGTGGGCCAAGTCCCGGGGGCATGCGGGGTTTATCAAATAATAACATGGGGGGACTCTAAGGCCCCCCAAGCCCCGGGGACCGCCACCCCCGGGGCTTTATAAAAATGCTGGCGGGGGGGCACACAGCCCCCCCACAGCCCCGGGGACCGCCACCCCCCGGGGCTTCTTTTTTTTATTTTTAAATAACCTGTGTGGGGGGGATCGATCCCCCCACACGCCCCGGGGCACTAAATAATAAAATGTGGGGGTCCGTTTAGGACCACCGAGCCCCGGGGACCACCACCTCCCCAGGGCTGTGCACAGGATGGGAGGGGGCCGCGTGGCCCCCTCCTGGAGCCCTTGATGGCCCTGGGGACCGCCACCCCCAGGGCCGGCTCCTGCAGTGTCCCGGGGTGCCTACCCTCGGGACACTGTAGTTTGCAATGACAGGGCGGGAGCCTCGCGGCTCCCACCCTGTCATTGCAAACTTGCTTTGCTTCATTGAAGCGAGAGCAGGGAAACCTGCTCTCGCTTCAATGAAGCAAAGCAGAATTGCTTTTCCATAAGGGGAGCTGCATGCCTCATGGCTCCCGTCCTGTCATAGCAAACTGCTTTGGTTTTTGGAAGAGAGAGCAGGAAACCTGCTCTCTCTTCCAAGAACCAAAGACGATTGCTTTTCCACACGGGGAGCTGCATCTTAGCAGCTCCCCATGTGGAAAGCAATGCCGGCTCCTGCAGGACGTGGGGAGCCGGCGGGACCGTGCGGGGATTGGGGACCCCCCCACGGTCCCCAACGAGTGTCCAGGCCCCGGGGGATGGGGTCCCCGGGGCCATTAGTGGCCCGGGAGGGGGGCCACGCAGCCCCCCTCACAAAAAGAAAAAAAAAGACGCAAAGGACGGCCCCGGGGGATGGGGTCCCCGGGGCCTTAAATGGCCTGAGGAGGGGGGCCACGCAGCCCCCCTCCGAATATTTTATTTAAAAAAAACAGTGGGCATGCCCCGGGGGATGGGGTCCCCGGGGCCAAAAGTGGCCAATGGAAGGGGGGCCACGCAGCCCCCCTGCCATACAAAAAAAAAAGTAAAAAAAAAAAATAAGACTGGCATTGTGCCGGAGGCCCCGCCCCCTCGCTGCAGCAGTCTGCAAATGTGCCCCCTGGCACGTTTGCAGATGGGGAACAAACTCCCCTTGAATACTGGGGGTGCCTGGGTGCCAACTAGCCCACCAGGAACCTCCAGAATGCGCCAGGGAGCTGCGTTGCTGAGAGGTGTACAGAGGCCACGCCCCTTTTTACACCTCTCTGCAACGCAGCTCTGTGGCGCTTTTGGAGGTACATGGTGGGCTACTTGGACTCCAGGGACCCTCAGGATTCAAGGAGTTAATCCCCCAACTTAAAACACGCCACGGGGCGCGTTTGCACAGTGGTGAAGGGAGGGGGCGGGGCTTCAGGTGACATGTGTGCAAACAGGCCCCGTGGCGTGTTTTAAGTTCAGGAATTAATTCCTCTTCAATCCTGAGGGTCCCTGGGGGCCATCTAGCCCACCAGGTACCTCCAGTAAGCGCCACGGATCTGCGTTGCAGAGTGTTGTAAAAAGGGGCGTGGCCTCTGAACACCTCTCTGCAACTCAGCTCTCTAGCGCATACTGGAGGTACCTGGTGGGCTAGTTGGCCCCTAGGGACCCTTGGGATTGAGGAGGAATTAATTCTCCAACTTAAAACGCGCCACAGGGCGTGTTTGCAGACATGTCACCTCAGGCCCACCCCCTTCCTTCACCACTGTGCAAATATTCCTCTAAAATCAGCCGAAATACAAATTCTGATTTACTCACCTGTTATCAGGAGAAACCTCAGTGCTGCATCTTCGAGCCCAGTACTGATCCTGAAAAGTAATTCTAACCGTACTTACCAGTAACTTGAATTTCCTTCCATAGGCTAACATTGACTGGTTTCACTTGGAAATTCTTCAAAGTGTGGAGTTTTGGAACTTTATAATATTCCTCTAAAATCAGCCGAACTACGAATTCCGATTTACTCACCTGTTATCAGGAGAGAACCCAGTGCTGCATCTTTTAGCCCAGCACTGACCCTGAAAAGTAATTCTAACCGTACTTACCAGTAACTTGTATTTCCTTCCATAGGAATCCATTGTCTGGTTTTCAGCAGAAAAGTTTGTGTCGATTTTCACAAACTACAAATATTCCTTAAAAATCGCCTGTATGACTTAAACGCATTCTTTCAACTGTTTACAGGAGATGCACCAGTGCTGGATCCAGGATCCACCACTGAGTAAGAAAAAGTAACGATAACACTACTTACCTGCTAAGTGAATTTCCTCCCTCAGGAGAACATTGGTGATTCTATGTGAAAAAGTTTCTAAGTGTCAACTTTTAAAATACAATAATATTCCTTAAAAATCACTACTGTAACCAAAACGCTTTTACTCTACTGTTTACAGGAGATGTCCCAGGACTGAATCTAGGATCCAGTCCTGTGGTTAGAAAAGTAATCCATAAAGTAACTAATTGCATTTAACTAGAAATTCACATTGAGCTCAATGTTGCATTGTGTTTGAAATTGTGTTGCCCATTGCAACAACTGTAACTACTGTACTTAAAAGTCTATTGCCTATTTGCAAAGTATTTAAACTAAAGTAATTCATTCTGAGAAAGTATATTTTGTAATGTAATGTATAATGTAATTACAATGTCATTTAAAAAATAAAATATCTAAAAATAAATAGTTTAAAAAAATGTAGTAAATCAGTATCAAAAAAACAAAGATAACAATTAATACATTTAAAAATTGTCATTTACAAAACCTTTGAAATTAACTGAAAAAACCATACGTTTCAGACATGTTATAGTTAGGAATTAGCATTTAAAAAACCTTTGAAATTCACTGAAAAAACCATAGGTTTCAGGCACGTTATAGTTAGAAATTAGCATTTAAAAAAACTTACAAATTCACTGAAAAAAATGATGTCATTTGAGATGTCATCAGTGATGTCATCAGTGATGTCACTGACCATGTCATGAGTGATGTAATATGTGACGTTATCAGCAGTGCATTGCGGGGGCGCGAGTTATAGTTAGCTGAACTAACTATAACAGGGGAATTTCACGGGTTTTGTACGAGTGCAATGTCCAACTAACTATAACTGTCCCTAAAACCTATGTTTTTTTCGGTAAATATATATATACATATATATATATATATATATATATATATATGCCACACGACCACTTGCTGCGAAGTAATCCAGGGACACAGCGGGGTTCACTTCAGGGGCCTTTATTCACAGGTAATTACAGAATTATGCATTTCGGCACCTACGCCTTCCTCAGATGCTGGTCATTACTGGCTGTCACCTCTTTCCTTCTTTTGAACTTGCTTGGGTACTCCCATTGGTGGGAGATCAGCTGACCCTGCAGTATTCCCGGCAGATGCAGTCTAGTAGAGACTACTTCCCCCAGCATGCACCAGATAGTGTTGGTAAAACAGCAGGATCAATTTCGCTGGTGTGAGCGCTGAAAATACCACGCAAAAGAGGGGGGCCGTGTAGCCTACTGGAGGTCGCCATAGGGAGTTATAGTTAGGACCATGGTTCCATAGGAAAAGCTTATTTTGACTTGCCTATAGCTTTGGTACCATTTGACAAATCTTCACAAACTTTTCTAAAAAAACAAAGTACCCCAGTGATGCTTGTAGTGCATGGAAAGTTTTGGGGTGATCCGTTAAGCGGGGAATGAGAAAAATGAGGGGTCAAAAAAAGTGTTTTTCCATGTTCATTGGCATAGAGATTGTAGACACGATTACAGCCTGAACCGCTGGACAAAATTACGCCAAATTTGGCAGAAAGGTAGCTCTTGGTCCAGAAAAACCCTTTTTGTATATTTGGTGTAAATTTGGGGTGGGCGGAGCTCGTGAAGTTTCACTCTGTGGAATTCAGTGAAGTTACCAAAAACCTCTATGTGATTCTGCGGAGTACCGCAAGTGGGCGGAGTACATGACTTGTCAAAAATCATAACGTTTCTTTATGTACATATCTGGAAAAAAAGTTCTGCCTAGAGCCAAGCTCATCCCGAAAAGCTCAATAACTCCCAGAGTTCCACCAGCAGTTGTCCCCCCTCACATATTTCCAGCTATAGCATGCAGGTGTGGCTCTCTGTCATAATCAAAGCACTGCACTCAGAACGCACGCTGAAAGAGCTCCACTGAACTTAGGCGAGAGATTACCCTTGATGCTCCCCCACTGCTGTTGCATGTAAAACTTTCACCTTCCTTCCAACGATCCTCGGCGTGGTACTCACATGCTTGTGGCAGGAATGGCACAGCACTCAGGCACTCTCCATCCTTCCCCTTCCTTTCACGGCCCACCCCTGGGTGACCTGCTGTCAGCCAAGAGACGTTCTCCACCCTTAACACTTCTTGCTCCATCCTTAGCCTCTAACACCTCCACCTTTCTCTGATTGTCCCCCTCCCTGCCTCAGAGGCTCTCTGGTTGTGCGCAGGTTTGACTAAGCAAGCTTCCCTGACCTAAAATTCCAACAGGCAAGCGTGCTTGGTCCTGTTACCTCGGCAACCGGGCTAGAAGGAAGGGGGTTTCTGCTGAGAACTGAAGGCATGTTCCTCAGATCCCACTGCCTGGAGAAGAGGGGAACTGTGCAAATAATTCTGGGACTTAGGTTCCCTTTCATCTCTGCAAAAAAAGGATTGAATGCATAGAACTTAGTGCATTTTGTATTACAAGAAACATGGCTGCTGGGTTTCTGCTGTCTCTGGCAGAATTCACACTCCCTCAACTTACTGATGGTGAACGTTAAAAACAAGATGACACAATGTACCACCAATGTTTTTTTCTGCAAGGGGGAAAAGTGTGCCAGCCCTGTGCTTTTGCAATACTGGGGCCATTATGGGTGATGCTGAACTCATGCAAATGTAAACACAGGCATGCATGCATGCGGGCAGATTGCAGAATGTATATCCATCAAAGGCGGCAGCACTGGTAAACCCCGCTCCGTGGTGGTTGATGGAAGTTTTGCTGAACTCCACGTTCCAAGCGGAGTGCAGAGTAGCAAAAACTCCACAAACTCCGCCGACAGAGCAGTGTTCAATGCCCAGTGAAAATCCATTCAGTAGTTTTTGAGATATTAACTGAAATCCAAATTTGTATATTTAGGGATCCTCCTTGGTTTCGTGAATCCACTAGCCAACAGCAATGTTGTGATTGGCTGGCAGCTACCTGAGAGTAAAGTTGTGGCCGCCATTTTGTTCATCGGTACTCGTTAACCAGTGGGGAAAATAAAGTTAAAAAGTGATAGAAGTGGTCCGGGTAGAGGTACCTTGAGCCCATGGGACTAATGGAGGAGTCTTTGAAGGGACCCCTCATGGGCAGGAAATTGTCCAAAACTCCTTTTTTTACCAGGCGAGGAGCCGCGGATCCTCCCAGATTCGGGTGGATCCAGACCCCAATCAAAAAAAACATACATTCACTCACAGATCCACACACCTACTCACACACCCACTTACACACCCACACAACCATTCACACACATATTCACAGACCCACACAGCTTTCACACACCCACTCACATACCCACTTAAACACCCACACAATGACTCACACACCCACTCATACACTCACTTAAACACCCACACCCTGACTCACACACCCACTCACACACCCATACAGCTACTCACACATCCATTCAAATACCCTCAAAACCACTCACATACCTACTCACACACCTACTCACACAGCCACTCCCACAACCAGTCACAGACCAACACAGCCCACCACACATGCAATTACACACCCACCACACTCTCACACACACACTTGCACACCCACACAACCACTCACACACCCACTCACACACACCCTCACACACCCAGGTTGAAGGGATATTATAGATAAAGCCATAGAAATTCACACACAAAACCATGTAAATTCAGCAATTATAGTTTTAGTTATCTCAAGTAACTATAATTCGTGCCCTAAGGTAACTATAACTCAGGCTCTTGCCATGCACTGCTTGCCCCACATATTGAATCACTCGTGACATCTTCTATGACATTATTGATAATATCACTGCAACATTTGCAGTGAAATTATTGGTGAGAAAACTGTGCATGGCAGGGGTACGAGTTATAGCTACTTTAGGGCATGAGTTATAGTTACTTGAGATCACTATAACTGCTGGATCCATGATCCCGAGGTTACCAGAGGCTGCAATAAGCTGACTGTGCCACTGCGACACTGCTGAGCATATTATGAGTTGCCTCAACTCCATCCTTTTCATGGCGTTGAGACTGACATGAAAAGGGTGGCTGTGAGGCAACAAATGGCCCCCTTGTGCCTCTGTGCATGGTGTGCATGCAGGGGTCACATGTTGTGCCCACCTGTATTTTTTCACCACCAATTCCTGCACAGGAAGGAATGCATGACATGGTGCATTCCCTCCCATGCAGAAACGCACTGTGGTGGTCCCACGGCAGTGGCTGTTTAAGGCTCTCCTATGAGCCTTAGAGAGGCACCACAATGTACCACTAAAGTGGCAACAATATTTGAGAAAAACTAAAGCTTTTCTTAACAATACATTATTGAAAAGTGGATTTCTATGTACATGTGACCTTAAAGAATTGTCATGTTGTGCTATAGACAATTCCTATATAAACTGGAGATTTATAAGGTGCAAATATTCATTTCTAGAAGCTCAGTTAAAATTTGAGACATTATGCATTGCTGAAGAACGAATAATGTATGGGTTACTCACAGATAGTTTAAGTTGCCGTGTGATTGTAAGTGTTATTCTAATGGTGTACACCATTCTTCTAATTTCAGGAATATGGGTTTAGGACTTTACAGACTACGGAGGGTTGTCCATAGGGCCTGGTTGTGGATTCATTATTATAGCCTAATGCATGGGTGCTCGCAAACATTTGCCATGGGGGCGCAAAGTGTGGTCTGTGGTGTGACCGAGGGCTGCACTGATGCCAGCAGGGTGGTGATAGGGGGTCTGGGTGGGTTGTGGATTGTGTAAAGAGGTCCAAATAACTGTTAAATAAACGGGCACGCATTTATTTGCGGGTCAATAAATGCTTGCTTGTTTATTTAACATTTTTTCTGAATATTAGTGCTCAGCAACTAAACAGCAGCTCATGCTACCGTTCACCAGGGGGGCTGCATGTAAAGTTCAAGAGGGCCGCAAGCGGCCCCCGGGCCGTACTTTGATTATCACTGGCCTAATGCATAGATGTGAAGAAAATTGTCCTGCATTCAACACATACATAAACATTGAGTGATTCTTTAACATAGTGCTACCTCAATTCTCCAAAAAGCACCTAGAAATGCTATCTAGAGTTATTTCTCCAGCTATCAAAATGTATAAATCTAAAGCTTAGGCAGCTGCCTTGTATGGGGCTAAACTCTGGGTAATTGATAATGTTGAAAAACTGACATTGGGCAAGAACAATTTCATAAGATCTTTACTGCATCTCCCCAAAAGCACTCTGCTCATTCCCCTGTTTTATGATGTATCTCTGAAGTGAGTAGAGCATGTGGCAGCTTTAAGACCCCTCCTTTCTAGGGTGAGGATTTGGACAGTTCAGGAGCTGGCTCCATGCAGAGAGGGAATGAAAGAACTTGTGAAGCTAGACAAGAACAGTTTACCATATTGAACTCTGGTTTATCAAACTAGAATTAAGGTCATTCTGGTCTGACCCCTATTCCTTTTCTAGCCTCACTAAAAAAGAAAATGAAATGTTCTCTGTGGCACTATGTTATTGCTAACCTATACCATAGCTTGGGGAACTTGTAGCCCAATTTCTGGAAATAAAACCCAGACCACACTATGAAATGTTCATGGATGACATTCAACCTCAGTTGACTAAGACCCTCTATACAATGTTCCGCTATGGTACTCTAGAAATTGGGTCATTTACCATGAAATGGAGATAAGACAATGCTGATCCTGGAGATTGTATTTGCATGTTATGTCAACTGAATGCCACAGAAAGTGCAGCGCGTCTTGTTTTTCTGTCCAGCCTATGTGAGTCCAAGAAAGAAAAGGTTTTGTCCATCATACCATAACTTAGGTTTCAGGCAAAACTTAGAAGCCTTAAGGGTCCAAAAAAGCGACATATCCCCTTTTATAGTGTTCAGCCTAAACAGCTACTTATTTTAAATAGGGCTCCGCTGGAGGCGAAGGGATTTGAACTTTTAATACATATCTTTACTGGATATTTCAAAGTCAATTGTCCATGTAATATCCATAATTTCAAACTCTTAGGGATGCATAAAAGTAATTTAGCCCTCACCTTTTGTGCTCAGTTTGAGCACTATTTGTTGAAAAAGCTCTTAGAAGAGGAGGTAATGTAACACAAATTTCACCGCACATTTTGTGAAAATATGATGATTGCAATTGCTGTACTACTTACTGTGTACTATGTTAACTTTCAAATAGAACAGATTTTATGGCACCACAGACCATTAACTGGGGTTAACTTAAAGCATTGCAAGTGATTTTTAAAAGGCATGTATTCCAATAGGGAGATTAAATTAGCAGAATTCCTTAACAGTGTTCACTGTGCTTTATACACCCAAATGGATTTGTGGCAGTACACAGTTTTCAAATAATTGTTAAGATCTTAAAGCAGTGTCATGCAATGCTTGTTATAGAGGAGAGGGGCATCATGATCTTAAATGATATTGAGTGGCACTGTGAACTGATAAGAGGCGTGTGATCCTTGATGATGTTAACAGGCTGCCCCACTACTATTTTAAGAGATCTTTAAAAAAAAAAAAGACTAGAAGGCTGAGATGAATATGGTGGACAATTCACCCAGGAGCTGTGTTTTGTAAACAAATATCTATGTATGTTAAACAATCAGTTTTAATTTAAGACTATTGTATAATGATTGAATTGCATTATATATTTTTATGTTTTTAAGGAAAGAATTTTCTGAAATAAACATTTTACTACTACTTCTAATTGATTGAATCTTAATATTAATCCATATCCAAGATTCAATGAATTACTACTTTTAATGAGAGTTCAGGTGCATCGCATCATATCCATATTCATATCCATGTTTAAGTCCAATAGAGTTATAGGAGGAGAAGACCACATGCACGCATTAGGTACAAGAAAAACTACTCATCATGCACTGCTGATGACTTCACATAATACATCACTCATGACATCATTATTAACATCAATGCGAGACCTGAATAACACATTAATTAACTATTTATTTAAGTTAACTATAGCTGGTGAATTTCAGTGATTTTTTGAGTTTAAAACATCACATTTTAATTGACATTTCCACCTAAGTATAACAGCACTATACACACATACACCCACACACACACAGACACCTCAGTTCAACATTAGGAAGGCGGCACAGCAGCTCATGTTAATCCAAACAATCCATGTGCATCTGAATAAGGACATCAAATTTTAGATGATTTGACATGGTTAGTGCATAACGTGTTTAATGATTGTTTGATTATGTCCATGTCTTTTTATGTATTTTATGTATTTTTTATGCTTCTTTTATGGTTGTCAAACTGAATAAAGTTTGTTGACTGACTAACTAAAACAATCCATGTTTATTTCATTATTATTTTTCCATTTCAGAGTGCAAAAGTGAAAAAAAGTATGAGAAAGGCAAATGTTAAAGTGATGTTGTAGTTAGAAATGGTAATCGGATTTCAGATTGTGTTAAAAAATCCTAGAAAATCACTGAAAAAAATAAACGTTAAAATTACAGTATAGTTATACGTTGTCCTAAGACTAAAAATAATATTTCAAACCAAATAAAACACTGGAATTCACCAGTTATTGCCTACTGTATAACTTGCAACCCTGCAATGCAATTCTTATCACCTCACAGATTACATCACTCATGCCATGTTAAATAACATCTCTGATGACATCACTGATAACCTTTTAAATGACATTATATTTGCAACACCTTTAAAACAGCTAGAAACTATACCACTTTACAATGACATTCATTACAACTTGCAATGACCCACTGGTAACCTGATGATAATCAATGAAACATTCCCATGACCATCTTTAGGACCTATAAACATCACTGTTAGTAAAGCTTTACAATTTCAATAAAGTGTGAGAATGAGTCTTTCTTTTGCTTTCAGCCTTAAAGCCCCCAGCTGCAATACCCTTACCCACAGAGCCTCTGAACAAGAAATCCAACTCTTTATATGTTTGAAACTAAGTGAAAACCCCCTGAAGTCACCCGTTTAATCAATGTCAATAAAACGTTGCAATTTCAAGAAAATATAATCATATAATCACAATTTTCTTTTTTACTGTCAATAGGCTGCAAGCACAGCCTTAGGCCCCATCAACAGTAATCCACACACTCTAGAGCCTCTGAGCGAATTTACAATGTCTAGGTGCATTAAAAACTGTGCAATAACTCTCCTAGGGTTACAAATGTAACCCTCTAGGAGACTGGAGGGCAGTTTGTTTTTAGAAAGTGGGCCTCTGATGAGGACTATCCCACTCCAGGCAGCCTCACGAACAGTTAGGAACAGGATTGTGGTGCTCCTGCCCTCTCTTGAGCTCCACATGAAGTATATCCAAATTTTAAATAGCTCTCTCATGGGCTCCAACCCTAGCTAATCTGAGCCCCGCTGTAGCTTTTTGATGCAACCACCACAGAGAAAAAACTGCTCTCTTTCTCCATGTATTATTTAGAATGGGTGCCCCAGTCTGCCAGCCCCCATGGGCACCCACATCATATTTTTCAAATACTTTCAACATATTCCAATTTATTCTTATAATCAATCTAATACAGTTAGCTAAAAGACTGCATGCAGTGATGCATGTCAACTCAGTGTTCTTGTCCTTAGATACTAGGAGTATTTCTGTAGGGGTTAACCTTGCTGTTTTTATGGAGTAGGAAACTAGTTTCTTTAGGGGGCTCTGTAAATTTGCTCTTGAGTTCCATAGCATTCTTAAAATAATATTCATTTCTAGTGGTAATTATACACATTCTGAGGAATCATTCATATGGTAAGTTATCTTTTAAAAGTCTTGGATGGGGCGTGTGGTCAAGCGGTCCAACATGGCGGGCGCGCTTTACACGAGCTCTGGAGGCCCGTTTCACCATCCGACTATCATCCTGTGCCATCAGCGCTTTTCTTCCCCCCCAGGTTCTCCTGCACTGCGCCTCGCTGTGCCACTCATCTGGCGGTGGCGTTTGGCGGCCAAATTGGGGTCATTGCAGCCAGCCGGCGGAGCCATTTGCTGGATTGGTGCCTGCCGCCTGAGCCCTTGTGCCCTCGCGCCCCGGCTCCGCTAGCGCGCGGCACCCTAGCCTGGACCCCTTCCCAATTTTGTGGCATGGCTGTAGCGTCAAGGTGGCTCATCGGCCCATGCTGTGCTCACTGTACACTCGCCTCCCATCGATGACCCTGCGAGGGACCTGCCCCCCCTGCTCATCGAGTGTGGCGTGAAGAGGGGCTGCCGTCGGTGCGTGCCAGGGGGCACTACATCCGTATCGCAGCTCCTGCGAAGTGCCCCCTACCTACAATTCTCGTGGCGCGACGGTGTTCTGGCTGGCGGTGGCACCCACAAGGGGGGTGGGGAGTTGCCTACATGCGGAGGTGGCTGGGCTAGGCCCCAGTGCGGCTTGTATGTGGGTTGGCTCCGTGCCTGCTTCCTTGCCCGCCGGGGAGCCGCATGATATCTACACTGCCTAATTGCTGTGGGGAGCCCTTCCCCTTCTCTGCCTCTCCAGGGCTTCTGTCTCCGCGACCACGGATTTGGGTATGGACTTACCACCTGCTGGCCTCTACCGGACTTGACTGGCGCTGTGAAGGCCTCTCTGCCAGCACCAATCATGACTCGTGACAAAATACAGAACACTAAGCAGAGTACGCTTGATCGCTATGCCGGCTCTGGGGCACAGTCAGCGGATCCACCGAGCCAGGTCGCTTCTGGTCCGGACAATGCTGCGTTGATGGCGGCAATCACGCAGGCGTGAGACGCTCTAGAGGCCAAAATTGGAGCAGTGGGGTCGGACGTGATGCTGATCCGCCAAGATCTCCGCAAGGCGGTGGACAGGATTACGGAGGCAGAGACCCGGATCTCAACCACGGAAGATACGGTTGCATCCCTCCACAAGAAGGTGTCTGCTCTGAAAACTATCACCAAGGTTCTGGCGCTTAGGGCAGAGGATGCCGAAGGCAGGGCCCAGAGGAACAACCTCCGATTTGTTGGCTTTCCCGAGGGCTGCGAGGGCAACGAGGTGGAGCAATTCCTTACTACGTGGATCATGGGCTGGATCCCTCAAGCATCTCTATGTAAGTGCTTTGTTGTTGAGCGAGCACACCGTGCCTTGACACAAAAACCTCCTCCAGGGGCCAGGCCTCGACCCATTATAGCCCGGTTTCTGAACTTTTATGACCGTGATGTGATCCTCACGCAGGCCAGATTGATAGGTAGGCTCCAACATGACTCCCATCACATCTTAATCTTTCCTGACTATACGAAACTGGTGCAGCAACGTCGTCAATTGTTTACGGCTGCTAAGGCCCGGCTGCGTGATCTCAAGCTTCAATATGCACTACTCTTTCCGGCCCGGCTGAGAGTCATTTACAACTCACGTACACTTTTCTTTGATTCTCCTGAGGAGGTCTTCGCCTGGGCGGACGAGAGACAGAAACTCAAACCACACACCCCGCCGCGCCTTGACTCAGAGGCGTCCTCTGGGGAGGGCGTGCGACAGCTTCCCAAGCTTAAAGGGAAACCTAGTTGAAGATCGCACTCACGGCACCGCTCACACTCTCAAGGCGCTTCCAGCTCTCGGACAGCCAGAGATCCGCGGCACCTATCACCGTCGCCTCCTGGAGACTGAGGACCACAGGCAACGTCCATATGCAGACTGGTTGGGCCGGTGAACTTTGCCTCACCTTCTTTGCTTTCGTCCCCTCTTTAAACTGTATGATGTTGTACTGGGGCTTGAGAATGGAGACGTGTTTATTCATTATGCTGATGTCACTATGCATGGGCCTACGTGAGGCCTACCCCCATTCCTCTTTTCTCAGTATTTGAGGAATCTATTATTTGTTTTGGGGACAGTTCTATGGGGAACCGTTGGTGTGGAGACGTGCCTTGCCCTCATTGGGGCGATTGTACGACGCTCACCGCAACAGATACTTCTATTGTTTTGAGGTATTGGGTGGGGTGGGTGGGGGAAGGGCTGTTTTTTTTAAATTGTTTGTTGTTATTTGTCGTTGCCACTAGTCTCTCCGTCTTATATACTCCTAGGGATGCCACTGTCACTTATCTCATTAGCTTTTTCTATACATGCCACTACCGTCTATGCCGCAGACCCTAGAGGGGGCTGGGAGTAGAGAACTCCGAACCCTTAGTTGGAATGTCAACGGTCTACTTGATAAGATTAAACGTGGGGCCGTGCTACACCAAGTGAAGAGACACAGGGCGGATGTCCTCCTCCTGCAGGAGACCCACTTAGCGGGCACTAAGACACCTTGTTTGGGTCGCTTTGGCTTTGCTCATACATATCATGCTGGTTTTACTAGGGGCTCCCGGGGAGTTGCAATCCTCATACATCGCAGCGTCCCCTTCGTTCACAGCCGTACGTGGTCAGACCCACAGGGTAGATTCATTGTGATATACGGGACTCTATATGGGGAACCTATTGTTATAGGTAGTGTGTATGCCCCTCCCCCCTCTCGTGGTCCCTAGTTGAAAAATTGACGCTGCTCTGGACTGACCTTCCATCAGGGTTGACTCTAGTTGGAGGGGATTGGAATGATGTTATGTTCCCTTTACTAGACAGGTGGTGCGCCACGCCCGAGCCGCGGAGCCTTCAGACTCCAAATTATTACCCCTGGTTCAGGGCCTAGGGTGGGTTGACTCGTGGAGAACTAAACACCCAGACACACGTGCCTACACATATTTTTCTAGAGCTCATTCATCCTTTTCTCGCCTAGAATACATCTTCCTCTCGGGGGCCCATACTCATAGGCTACTTGAGGCTGTGATCCTCCCCAGAGGGCTCTCTGACCATTCACCGGTGTCTGCTCTCCTGTCCCTAGATCCTAGGCACTCCCAATTTCGGTGGCATTTGTCACCGTGGTTACTGCGGGACGACGACTATAGGGCGCATATCCATAAATCATTGGCGGGCTACCTATTACTCAACACAGACACTGTAGAGTCTCTGGTCACCCTGTGGAAGGCACTGAAACCCACTCTCAGGGGAGCGGACATCGCCTTTTGCACCTCACGACGCAGACAGAAAAATGCTACGCTAATTAGACTTGAGGCCCAATTGCTTGAGCTAGAGCGCGCTAGCAGGGACGCCACGGGATAGGTTGCGCATAGACAGTTGTTACATGTGCAACAGACATACGCCAGTGAACTCCTGAACGAAGCCCGACTTTACTGGCTTGCCACGCGTAGCCGAATATACCAATGGGGGGACAAGTCCAGCGCTCTGTTACATCGTTTATGTCAGCAGACACTACGCCCTCAGATGCTCCCATGTATACGGGGCCCAGACGGGACAGTTCCTACAGACCCATCCGTCATTGCAGACCACTTCGCCTCATATTTTGCAGACCTGTATGCCCCCCACGAAGTACTTCCTGCTGCCCTGATACGAAAATTTATCGACAACTTTCCCCCTTGGGCTCTATCAGATGCAACACGAGATGCCCTGGACGCCCCCCTGTCGGTGGACGAACTGCTGCCCACGTTGCTAACTATGCATACCGGGAAAGCACCAGGCCCGAAAGGCTATCCATGTGAGTTTTTTCAGAAATATCACCCGCAACTGTTAAAACCCTATCTAGCGGCGTTGGAAGCTGCCTGGGAGAGTGGCGGTCTCCCGCCAGATTGGCGACATGCCGAGATCGTTGTATTCCTGAAGCCGGGTCGTCTGCCGGAGCACTTCTTGTCCTATCGCCCGATCTCTCTATTTAATGTAGAAGCTAAGCTCCTGGCCAAGGTGGTGGCAAACCGCCTAGTCCCTCATATTGCGGAACTGATCCACCTAGATCAGGTGGGATTTATGCCTAACCGTGCTACACGACACAATCTCAGACGTGCCCACAATGCTATCGCTGCAGTTGATAAGCTCGATACCCCTGCCGCACTCTTGTTGGCAGACATGAATGAAGCTTTCGACTCCCTAAGCTGGACATATCTTTTTGCCCTGCTTAATCGCCTCAATATTGGTCCCTGGTTATTGAGCCTTATTCGCTTGCTCTACACTGACATAACCGCCGCAGTCCGTGTGGCCGACTCGGTTTCTCGAAGCTTTCCTATTGGGCGGGGGACGCGCCAGGGTTGCCCGCTCTCCCCATATCTCTTTGCTCTTGCTATGGAGCCGCTCGCGGCTTGGATACGCATAGACACGCAGTTGCGCGGCTTCAAGTGGGCACCGGGCCTGTCTGACCGCCTAGAGCTCTACGCGGATGATATCTTGCTTTTCCTCACCGACCTCGGCCGATCTGGTCCACGCCTTCTCCGCATCATGCAGATCTTTGGCGAAACATCCGGCCTGTACATGAACCGGGGAAAATCCTATTTGTGGCCACTGCAGGGCGGAGACCGACTGGGGGACTGGTCGCGGGAAGTCGTTCTGGCCCCAGACGGCTTTAAATATCTGGGTGTGTATCTCTCCTTGTCTCCAACATTGGCGTGGAATAAGAACCTCGCCCCCCTATGAACGGAAGTGGGCGACCAGACGCGAGTGTGGTCCCAGCTCCCCTTGTCTCTCTTTGGTAGATCTGCCATTTTCAAAATTATTTCCCTGCCTCGCCTCCTTTATCAATGACAAAATCATCCCTATCCGATAAAACTGACATTGTTTCGTCAGTTGAATGCTATCCTGGCCCGGTTTCTTTGGGGGGGCGGGGCATCGCGAGTGGCCCTGAGGACCTGTTTTCAGTCCACCTACTCCGGTGGAGTGGCCACTCCGGACGTCCAGGCATATTACATGGCCTCTCATTTACTTGTCCTCAATGACTGGTGGTATGGTGACCGCGGGGACCCGGTGTATGCAGTGGAACGTTGGCTACTGAGAGACAACACCCTCCATACGGTTCTCTACTCAGGGGCGCTACTTCGAGAATTACCACCCACCACCAGCACAGTTTTCAAGATCTGGAGGTCGGCGCTCCGTCGGATGAGTTGGTGGGGGAGACTCACTAGGGAAACTCCACTATGGGATAACGGACAGTTACCACAGCTTATGTGACTGCCCGGTTTTCGAGGCTGGGGGACCATTGGAATAGATACAGTGGGGACAGTTGTACGCGGATGCACTCTTAAGTCCTTTCTCGATATCCAGACGGAATATGGTATGCCCCGCACACAATTTTATCGCTACCTCCAATTCCGACACGCCTTCACCCCGTATATATCTCTCATCTAACGGAGATTCCTGAATTTAACCCTATTGAGGCAAAAGTGTTTATGGGTGACCTGGGGACCATAAAATTACCAAAATATACCGCACACTTATCAACAATACCCCTACTACATTGCACCAAACCAGAGAGACATGGCAGCAGGACTTAGGGACTTTGGAGGAGGATGACTGGGTGGAGGCTCTGGAATCCCCGCGCAGCACAGCAATTGCGGCCCGCTTGCGTCTTATCCAATTCAAATACCTACACAGAGTCTACTATACCAGACACAGGCTGTGGTGTGCTGGGCTCATTGCGTCCCCACATTGTTTACGCTGTAAATCTATGGAGGGTACTTTCCTACATACTGTCTGGTCCTGTTCAACACTATCAAAGTTCTGGAGGGGGGTATTCACATGTTTGTCTGAGGTTTTGCGGTGGGACGTCGCCCCCTCACTGAGGCTCGCCATGTTGCATATTACAGAGGATATAGGTGGGACTAGATATAAGCGTCATCTTTTATTCCTTGGTCTTACTCTGGCAAAACAAGATGTTGCCCGTCTCTGGAAAGACGAGGCATCACCGTCACTAGGGGTGTGGAAAAAAGGGCTTGACTTTTGTATGGGCCTGGAACTCCCGGTCTTTGTAGCGAGGGGATGCCCCCGTAAGCATTACAAAATCTGGAAAAGGTGGGCTGATTATCGGGGGTTATATCTAGAGCCTCCCCCCCCCCATCAGACACTGAGGAACCACTGCTATGACGTTAACAGATCAATATCTACGTAGTGTTATCATTCGATGTAATTTTAGGTGGCAAGTGCTCTCCCTATCTTTAGAATTGTGGTATCTGCTGAATGGAGGTAATGTGGCACTGTTGTTTTCTTTTTCTTTTTCTCTCTTCTTTTTCCTTCAGTTCTTATTTTTTCCTGAAATCTATTTACTATGTAATCAAGCCTCTATTATTGCTGAAAATTTTGACTTTCATGTAACTCACCCTGTATACATACCTTGTGTGCCCTACAAGGCCCTTGTATTGTACTGGCTGTCAACAATAAAATTCTGTTATGAAAAAAAAAAAGTCTTGGATGGAAACTATTAAAGTGGAATAGGTTTTCGCTGTGAATGGATTTGGTGTATAAATTCAAATGTAATGTATTTTCTTGATGTTTGATCCACAGATCTCGGAACTTGATTTTCATTTGTTCTGATTGAGTGTAAATTTTTAATCTGGAAGTCTACTGTTAACACAATCATGAAAAATCAAATGATCGTAATCATTACCTTTCCGGATTAAGAAAATATTGTCTATATATCGAGTCCAAATTTTATTATTGTTCTTATATGGATTATTTGGACTATATTTTTATTTTTCTTCAAACTACAATTGGAAGACATTTGCTGTTTCAGGAGCAAAGCCACACCTCATAGCAACTCCCTTAACTTGGAAAAGATATACCTTATTGTACATAAAGTCATTTTTCTTGAGCGCTATGGTTTCCACATCTAATAGAAAATCAGTGGGTACATTTGATGTGTTTAAGCATTTGTGTAAGACATCTTGGTTTCACTGCTAGAGCTTCATCTTGGGGAATGTTAGTGTAAAAAGTTCCCTGCCTAGACACACTAGTGTTTCATCAGAGATCAAATTCTTTGTCTCCAACTTTGTTGATGAAGTTCCATTGAATCTTTGACACCTGCAGGTGTAACTTTTACAAATAGTTTTGAAAAAAAGTCTATGAATGTGGAGACTCGGTCTCACAAACAACCACACCAGGAAATAATCTAGCATTTTGAGGAGTTGCTTGAATCCTTGTGTGTTTTTGGGAGCATGAATATTATTGGAGTTCTTGCTCCTTTTTTGTTTTTACTGAGGAAGTCAAATTTATATTGACTTATCCACAGTTTCTGTCGTCCTCATTCAGTAACCACTAATATTTTGTTCTGACTGTCTAGAGATGAGTTGTTTGGTAATTTTCTATGCTGGCTGGGATTATTTAGTTGTTTCTTAATTTCTGCATTATATTTGTCATTGTCCATTATAATAATCCCTTTGCTCTCATCGACTGACTTAATAACTATCTGTAATTGTTTGACAATTTATGTAAGCTCTCAATTTCTTCTATAATACTACCTCCTGAGAAGTTTTTAATTGTGGTGGCATGACTGAACTAGGAGGGCAGAAGGTGGATTTGTGTGTGAATACTCTGGTATCTTTTCCTACCGTTGTACAATAGTGTGTGAAATAGATGTTATGGGTAATTTTTCTGAGAATCTGAAGTACTTCTATTTTAGTTTTTCTGGGGTTTTGATGTTTTACGGGACAAATAACAGCCCTCAATTGAGGAGGTTTACCACTGGCTTTAATAAAGGTGTATGAAGATAGATTATAAATAGTGGCATCACTTACTTTTGCCCATCAGTTCATTTGTCTTCAGGTTGTTATTTCTCTTGCATTCTGGTTTCTTCCTTTTTGTCCACCCATGTCCTAAAAAAGGTTGTTATTTCTGCCTAAAATGGGAGGAAGTTGATGGTATGAGGAAGTCTTAAAGAATGTGATAAATCATATTTTAGATCTTTCCTGATGTTGGCTTTTGAAATCTGAGGGAATTCATGTGGGATAAAATTTGTCACTCAAATAGGGATATGTCTGTTGGTTATCATAATATTCAATGCCCTTTCTAGGGTTACTTTTATTTTATTTACTTTGAAAGTTTTTAATTCTTCTACTTCTGTACTAACTTGCTCAAGCAATATTTGGCTTCTTTGATGCAACTGTCACCCAGTATCACACATTCTAGTTGTTTAATTTCTTTCTTTTCTATGTTGCTTCTTTTCAGGGTTGTCTACAAGAAGAGGGCTAACCAATCTTGGGAGCATTTGGTGCCTACTCCACAAAATTGTAATAGGCACTGTAAGTGCTCTAAAAGGACATGTGCATGAAGATAGATCCTACATTGTTTCCATTTATACTCAAAAGTGAAAGGTTATCGAATAACTTAGGGCCCGATTACGATGACGGTGGGACCGCCACCGACAGCCCGCCGGTGGCGATCCGACCGCCATCGCAATCATTTTTTTCGCCCTCCACATTTGGATGGCGGGTGGATGTGTGACGGTCGTAAAGACCGACCGCCACAGATCCGACGGGCTTAAGGTGCCCGTCGGTACGTCGGAGGCAGAGTAATGCCTATAATGGTGGCGGTGCCTGCCAGGCACTGCCGTAGGCATTACGATGTTCCTTTCCACTGGCCCTTTAAAGGCAGGTGGAAAGGGACATTGGGGCCCGTAGCGGGCCCCCTTGCCACCCTGGGCCTCAGTTTTCGTTTTTGGGGGCACCTATGGTCCCTCCCTACATATCCCTGCACCATGTGGCAGGCAACGCATGGTGCCTGCCACATAGTGCAGGGATATGTTTCAGGCATATTTTATGCACCCGCCACAATACATAAAATAGACATTGCGACCGCTGTGGTGGCAGTCGCATCCTTATTCGGACTGCGGGACCACCGACTTGTAGTCAGGCGGTCCCTTTTCCGAATAAATGGCGGTTAGACAAAAGTCCGCCCACCATCCTAATGAGGCCCTAAGTTATTTGAGCTTTAGTATAACTAATAGTGAAGGATTTAGACATCTGATTTACTGGGAACCGGTTCAAGAAAAACATTTTTATAATTTCCTTTATTACTTTGATTATCTCAAAAGATAAATACTTCACACGAGTATTGTAACACTCTTCCATAGAAAATGATAGACGTAGAGAAATAACCAAAAACCTTTATAGGAAACAATCTTTAATTAAAATAAATTATTTAAAATAATGAAAAAATAAATAAATATATTTAATGTTAAAAATATCTAATATTAAAACATGTGTATTATTTAATCATACATTATTTTAACCACCTTCTATAAATGTATTAATTCATGTAAACTTATTTTGTATTAAAATATAATTTACTTTTAATTACTTTATACATCACTTTTAATAATTATCATTGCATGATTGTTATTTTTACTATAGGTAAAAAATGATTTTTTTATTGAAATGTTAGAAAAAACATTTTAATTTCATTTAATAGAGTTAAATGGGTTAAAAATGTAATTGAAATTACGGTATAGTGCTGTAGCATATTTTATTTTTGTTTAGTTTGTACTGGGTTTGAAATAAACATAAAAAATTGATTTACATTAATGTTTAACATAAACACATTGCTGCAATTTTTTTGAGCTTCATAAATCTCCATTGTACTTTGTAGCGAGGGATTGCATAGTCAAGGTGGAAGTCTACCCAAGGTAAAGAATAGGGAAAATTCAAAAACTGTATTAAACTTTATAATAAATTCATAAAAATAAGTTTGCACTTTTAATTTAATTCTGAATTACACTTTAATTAGTTTAAATATAATAAATTAAATTAAAATTACTTTTCTGAAGCCAATATAAAAACACAGGGCCCGATTCACAGAAGTGAATCTGCGACAAAATCCTAAACTTACTACTTTTGGTTTTCATAGAAGGCATTTAGTAGTAGTAAAGTTAGGATTTTGTCTTAAGTCTGTCTTAAGTCTGTCTTAAGTCAAACTTAAGACAAAATCCTAACTTTACTACTACTAAATGCCTTCTGTGAATACCAAAAGTAGTAAGTTTAGGATTTTGTCTCAGATTAGTTCTGTGAATCGGCCCCACAAATCATAACTAAAGTAAAAAAAAAATAATCATACTATAATAATTAAAAAACTTATTTTAAATATATTTCAATAAACAATATTATTACAATCATTTATAAATTCAAAACAAGTTCTTAAAATATTTTATAGTTATATGACAAATATGTTTTATTTGCATATATTCTTTAACATTGAAATATATTTATTTATATTTTAAACTATTTGACCAATTTAATTTATTTAAAATTTTCATTATTTCTTCTAGGGTTTTTGTTTAAGTCCATCTCTATTTTTTTCTATGAGAGGGTGTTGCAGTATCAGAATTGAGAATGTGTGGTGCTAAGCTTGCTATTGTTTCTTTTTGGCAGTTGTATTCAGACTTGTAAATTCTGCTTCACCCCTTTTTTCATGGGGCAGGGACGTGTAAGTCTACACTTTTGAGTAACTTTACACTCTGATTTTGTGAGCAACCAAAAGCAGTAACGTTACTCAAAATTGTAAGTGTGAATATCCCAGAGAAAGTTCATTAATAGGCCCTTTGAAATAGGGCGCAAACAGCTTTTAGACCATAGTTGTTGGAGGCAACAAGAAGATTTTATTGTCATAATATTAAACATATGATTTACATTGGCATATACCTTGCACCTTCACCAGTCAAACAAAAACAATTGTGCAGCTGCACATTATGTGTTATGACACACATTGTGAGTGGCATACTTCTTACACAAACATTGGCAAAGTCAATAGGTCTGATGTTTGTATGTCTTGTTGCTTGAGCATGCACATGGCACACAAACATCTAGCCTAATGGCTTAGTCAGTGCTTTGTAAATGAGAAACAGCCTTTCTCCAGAGCAGCCCCTCCTAACCGGAACTCAATTTCAGATGTCCTGAGATGCTCAACAGATCTCCTCAAATTCCATAAAGCACTAAACACACACTTGCTTAAAACTTTTGAAATGACCTCCATAGTTCTCCACACATTTCCAACTATTTCTAGGCCACCCTCTCGTGGCTTCCCTGTCTGGAGACAATGGAAGCTTCCAACTTTATTTATTAACCTCTATTCCTTTCTAGTCTATTCCTTCCTTATTCAGAAAAACCGCTGTATCTTTTCTCCTACTCCCCTAAATGGACTTATGGGTGGCCATCTATACCTACTGTTGAGTACCTTCCTTCTGTATCTCCTATTTCATCACATTGCCTAACCAGTTATGTCTTTCCCCTTGATCTTTTTTCTAAGTTCAAATCTTTATTTCCTGCCTTTCCCTTATCTAGTTCCTAAACGTCTATACGCTGTAAGCTTTTCAATCATTCTCTTAGCAGCAGTCTTATCTCTCTCATTCTACTTCATTTATACTCTTCCCTACATGCAGCTCTTAGCTTTTGTTACATGAATTATACCCTGCCTTGATCTTCGTCGGGATTTCAGTTGAATCATTAACAATACAAGTTTATGCTTTGTGTTGACAATGGTTTCTCTATGGGTTCTATGGAATGTGTTGCCTTGTGACTGCATGTGGTTTTTACTATGCAGTGCGCCAGCTGAGTGGTGATTTATAAAAATGGTTAATAAAATAAATTGTTACTTGCCCTGCAGTATTAGGAAGCATTTGTAGATGAATGCAACTAAACATTACCACTCTACAAAATAAAGCGGACCCTTTTTTCGGTACCGTTGGTTTGCCAAATGCTTTTTTGTCAGCGCTCACTCTTCAATGCTATCAGCCACTTAATGACTGAATTCAGATTAAAAATAGTCCTTCCTGCTTTGTAATCGAGACCTAAGGCTACACCCATAGAGCAAATAGAAAAACATGGAGACTAAGGTCCTGATTCCGAGTTTAGCGGTGTGGGAGTGGAGCGGTACGCCACAACCCTGCTCCCACATCGCCAATCCTGAACACCGGCCACTTGCCAGATTACAAATAAAATCATGGTCGGCGGGCGGGCAGCATGGCGGTGCCACGGCGTTGCAGTAAAAAGGCTCAAATGTGAGCCTTAATGCTGCATCACTGCGGGATCGCCACAGCGCATTCCAGCACGGTATGGACTATGAAGTCCATGGCGTGCTGGAATTGGGGGTGTAATGCACACAGGGGGGCACAACATGTGCCCCTCTGCATGCACGAACATGCATGGGGGAAGTGAGGTCTTGTAGGGCCCCATGTGATTCCTGATTGGCAGCAGTTTCATGGAGTAGGAACCTCCATGAGACTGCTGGTGGTCAGGAAACTCGTAATATGCATGGTGGTGCCGCAGCAGCACAGCCAGTATATTGTGAGCCCCTGTTCACCGTGCCACTGCCAGGGAATGCGGTTCCCTCGCGGTTGCGGCGGTCCAATGGTGATCCGACTGCCAAAGTTGTAATACGGCGGTTGGACCGCTGGTGCTGCAGTGGCCAGACCGCCACGCCGCCATGAGTTTGGCGGTCCAAGGACCTCCAAACTCATAACCAGGCCCTAAATACTGTGGGCTCATCCAAAATGTGGTTGCCAGTGTCTCAAGTCTGAAAGATTTCGAGCAAAACGAGAAAATGGCTGTCCCTAAGCCCCTCAAAGGGAGTATAGAATCAATATGTCCCCCATTAACAATGTAAGTGCCATACACATCAAATCTAAAACAATGGCGTTGAGCATTTCTAGAAATTAATTATATTAAGGGTTAGCTGGAGCTAGGTTGCACAGACAGATCAATAAATTAATTGAACAATTTATTGCTTAAGTTGCTGTTTCCTATACCATACAGTTGTTAAGATGAATTTACTTTTTTGACTAAATCTACATCTATGAGTTGCACAATCCGATAAACTACAAAAACGAGTTGTATTTTTATTGTTATTTCCTGTGATATAAATGCTGATTTATTATGTGTAAACTTTTACGAGTATCAATGATGATCCAAAAATGTCGAGTTAAGGTTTCTCGGGGCACAGCCAAGAAATGTTTCTCGGGCTGCGTGTGGTTCCCTGAATATTGCAATTGCCAGGTTCAATCGATCCATGCAAAGAAGCACGTGGAGCTAGAAATAATGACCTTTTGTCTATTAAAAAAAACGGTATTGATCAAAATAATAATGCACAAAAAGTGATGATAGGATAATGAATATCGTAAACCTAAACTCTTAATAACTTCTGCCACAGCCCCAGGCAATATAAGCTAACATGCTTCTTATAATTCAGCAGCACAGAATAATTATGCACTTCAAAAAAACCCTATGCATCCAAATCACAGGCAGATGAACATATACTATGACGTTTCTCCTGGGTTTTCATGGTGCGGTATCTACCTCTGTTCATTCTTGGCAAGTATTTTTAGATTTAAATTGAACTCATCCACTGATTTGATGGAACAGAATTTCAGCACCTTCAGGACCTCCTTCTCAAAATCGCTGTGTTGTTTCCACATGCTCTAAAATTATAGTGTCCATAAAACACCAGAGAAAAATAACTTATTTTTAACAGGATTCTCTAAGAATATCTTTTATTTTTAAACTTTATTTAAATTTTTTAAGGTTAAGGTGTCATACATTTATTTCTTGCCACTGCATAGTATATAAAACATGCATCTGCTGTACAATTGTAAAATTCTCTACGAATATCTAATACAAATATGATTATGGAAATATACAAACACACGAATCAGATTACTTTGTCCAGCATGCATGCACCTATGCTACTGTGCACTTTTTGTTAATCTGCTGGATCATCAGCACATGAATAACTTTTCTCACAGCTACTCGAGCAGATCAGCACGACCAATATTCTACAGTGGTGCCAACATGGCTACAGTCACAATAAAGACCCCTTGCTCCTAATCCTGCTTGGCTTCTCTGCAGTTTTCAACATAATCGACCACCTACAAAGACACACACCCTGGAAACACAATGGTTCTTGGGCCCAGTCCTACAGTGACCCATCTTCCACCTCTTCAAGCACCATCATCTCATATCAATAGGAAACGCAAAATCTCAAAAACTTCTTATCTCCTTCAGGGTTCCCAACGGTTCCTTCCTCAGCCCCATCATCTTCAACACATTCATGAAACACCTCAATCCATACTGACGATAAAAACAAGCACCATCACTTTGCTGAGGACACTCATTGTTACCTCATACCTCAAAATCTCCTAAATTAATGACATTGAGGGGCCGATTCCGATCTCGGTCGGAGGCGCACCCAATACCATTCGGTCGGGAAAAAAGCCATGCGAAAGCCTGTTTCCCGACCGATCCGTACAGCACACCGAACGAGCAAGTACGATGCGTACAACAGCAAAGAATCCGGCCGAGCCGTACTCACCCAAACCAGGTCCTGTTCTCAGACCGAGGCGAATCCGGAAACGCCCGAATCGAGTCGCACGGAAGGAAAAATGCAGCCCCGTCCGGCCGGACAAGTACGATGCGCTTTCCGTACGCGCCGAACCCGCCGCTACGCACGGCACGTCAAAGCATCCGGGAGAGGCGCACATAAGCTCCGATTCGCGCCACAACACGATCCACGGCTCCGAGACGAACACGGCAGCGACGAGGACGAGGCGAAGCGACGAGGACGAGGCGAAGCGACGAGGACGAAGCGACGAGGACGACACGAAGCAACGAGAAGGACGAACGATACGAACCAACCATGAATCCCTTCGTCCCGATCATACCAATATTCTACATTTACTACCGGAACAGGCACGGACGCGTACGGCGCAGAAGGTAAGCCAGACACCAACCACGAAACACATACAACACGTACACGACACATCACACACACACACAGGGATGCAGAATATACTTACACCAGCAACAGCAGCACCATAGGGGCGGGATGCCCATCACCAATGCCACATATGCACACAGGGGCCTGAATGCGCACCACCACCCCTACCCAGGGGTGGCATGATGCCTACCACTACTACCACCCTTACCTAGGGGGGGCAGGATGCCTACCACCACTACCACCCTTAGCCAGGGGGCAGGATGCCTACCACTACTACCACCCTTAGCCAGGGGGGCAGGATGCCTACCACTACTACCACCCTCACCCAGGGGGGCAGGATGCCTACCACTACTACCACCCTCACCCAGGGGGCAGGATGCCTACCATTACTACCACCCTCACCCAGGGGGGCAGGATGCCTACCACTACTACCACCCTTAGCCAGGGGGGCAGGATGCCTACCACTACTACCACCCTCACCCAGGGGGGCAGGATGCCTACCACTACTACCACCCTTAGCCAGGGGGCAGGATCTTACCACTACTACCACCCTCACCCAGGGGGGCAGGATGCCTACCACTACTACCACCCTTAGCCAGGGGGGCAGGATGCCTACCACTACTACCACCCTCACCCAGGGGGGCAGGATGCCTACCACTACTACCACCCTTACCCAGGGGGGCAGGATGCCTCACCACTACTACCACCCTCACCCAGGGGGGCAGGATGCCTACCACTACTACCACCCTTAGCCAGGGGGGCAGGATGCCTACCACTACTACCACCCTCACCCAGGGGGGCAGGATGCCTACCACTACTACCACCCTCACCCAGGGGGCAGGATGCCTACCACTACTACCACCCCCACTCATAGGATGGACAATGCATGACACAACCAGCACACCACAACCTAGGGAATGCAAGAAGAAGACATCCCCCCAACACCATGACAAGCGTGTGTAGACTGTGTCAAATGGTGTCTGACATGGTGTGTGCCGGCACAACTGGGGGGCATGGCTCAGATGTTGTGGGTGCCGGCACGACTGCAGTGGACCCTGCAGATGGAGTGGACAGGTCCGCCACTGCAGTGCCCAAGTCAGACAGGGTGGTAGTGGACTCCACTGCAGTGCCTACCACCTGGGGAGGAGAATGGGGAACAGGCAAGGTGGGCTGGACAGAGGGGAGGACACCCTCACCACATCAGTGGCACAGACAAGCGCAGCGGGGGTGTGGTGCCGGGAGAGCAAGTGGCAGGGGAGAAGGCCGGAGCCTCTTGGGGATGGTATATCTGTGGGTGGGGAACCTGGGGCAGGGTGTGGCGGGGGCACCTGTGGAGTGGGGGCCTGAGGGATGGAGGAAGGTGACCTGGTGCTTGAGCTGCAGGGCGGCGGCGGGGTCTTGCTCTTACCACTCCGGGGGGACTTGCGGGTGGGGGCCTCAGTCTGTCTGCGCCTGGGGGAGGGTGTCCGGGGGCGAGGGGCACTCTGCTCCGTGTGGGGGGCTTCCTCTTCCCCCTGGATGCTGGGGCAGCTGGATCGGAGGGGAAGAGGCCGAGGTCACTGAGGAAGAGGCGCTGGGTCTTTGGGGTTGCAGGTGAGGCAAGGGAGGGTGCTTTGGAGGGAGAGGCAACTGAGGACTGCGCAGTGCCCGTGGATGCGTGTGTGTGTACCAGGGCCCCATCCCCTGTGAGTCTGGTTTCAGTCCCCTGACTGTGCGTGCGTGTGCGTTTAGTTTGTGGCGTGTGTGTCTGTGTGCTGGATGTGTGTGTGCTGGTGTGTGCCTGTGCCGGTGTGTGTGTGCTTGGGACGGGCAAGGTGCTGGGGAGTGTGGATGGAGCAGAGGCAGGAGGGGTGAGGGACTGTCTGAGGAGGGACACTGCTGCCGTCAGGGAGGAGTCCATGGACCTGTTGCCCCTCTGTAGGTCAGACATGCCCGATGAGATGCCCTCCATGAACGACACCAGCTGAGTCAACAGTGCGGTGTGCGCATGGAGGACACTCAGCATGGCTGTCTGCCCTACATGGAGCTGGCGAAGGAGGTACACAGACTCCTCACTCAGGGCAGCAGGGGACACAGGGGCAGGGGTGCGGTGCCTGGGCCAAAGGAGACACGCTCCCGAACATGGGAGCCTCCACGGACCTTGGGAATGGGAGCCGATGGGAGGGCGGTGGTGGTGCTGGTGGTGGCGGGGACAGCAACACTAGCTGGGGTGTCGTGGCTGCTGACACCCGCCTCCACAAGGGAGTCATCCTCCGAGTTGCTCTGGTCCTCAGCTGAGGTGGATGGTGCTGAGGATTCCTCGGTGTGGCTCCCCTCGCCCTCCGTGCCACTGGGTCCCTCCGACCACTCCTCGGCTGCTGACCCAGTCTGGCTCTCTGGCTCCTCCTGGTCCGTGGAGCTGTCCCCTTCCGTGGCCGTGGATGTATCTGCAAACAATGGGGAAACAGACAGACATCAGTCACCTGCACAAACGCACACACCACTGTGAGCACAGCACATCACAGAGCAAGCCCTGGCATCATTAGTTGTACATTGCTAAAAGTGCCCTAACTGAACAGGAGAAGCCAATTGTCAGTCTGATGCCAAGCATGGCACTCACATCCCACATGGCCTTGCACCCATCTGTCTGGTGTCTGTTGGATTGCAACACCCCAGTGTGGACACATGCACCAAGTACACAGTAGTTGGACAGTGCAGAGGACACGGTGTGGACACATCACAGCTCTTGCCACTGAGTGAGTACAGGTTTCCGGATGAAAGGGATGCCCAGAGTCAAATAGGAAATGCATGTGATGCATACCAGCGACAGACACCATGATGCACCCATGTCCTGATAGCCAGCGCCACTATGGTGTGCATGTAGCACATGTCACTCCCCTGCAGGACCACAAATAAGTTGACACATGCCATGGCAGAGGCATGACTGTTAAGTCATACATCACTGTCTCAGTGATGTATGACTTGGCAGCCAGACAACAACACTATGCACTGTGTCACAATAGTAGGTCATGGGGAATGCAAGTCCTGGAGCTGCACAAGTGCACATGTACATCCCCCACACAACACATCATCTCAACCCTCATCTGTCCAGGTCACACCTATTGGACATATGGGAGACCTGTGACACTACCCTCTGAACCTGAGCCCCTCACAATTTGCTGTGAATGGGAAACAGCTGCCTGAACATCACATTCGCATACCCCAGTCTGCACGGGCAGCTGATCAAACACCTATGTGACACACAAGTATCGTCTCCTATGGTCACATCTCCAGGGGCATGCTGAGCCCCTACCAAGAAACACCCCAGCAGTCCTGGCAACTAATCCACAGCACACTGACACAGAGGCAGACACCGGAGGGGTCAAATCACTGTGCACAATGTGTCAGCTGATACACGGGAGTGGGAGTACAGAGTGCATTGCATGGCCTGGAGTGGGCATGACTGTCCTGCTCCACATGAATGAGGGATGTGCCCTGGACAGTGGATAGCTGGCTATGTATGTGTGACACACGTAATCTGCACACTCCTGGGGCACAAACATTGTTCCCACCCGCTGCATGGGCGTGTGCCACATACCCCAGGCACATGTGGTGGCTCAGCTCAGCAAGTGGACCGCATATCAAAGCAACACGCAGATCACATGTCCAAACCCAGGCGTTGTGTGAACAATGGACCCACCCATGATGCCCACAACAGAGTTAGGGAAACAGATGCTGTCCCCCACCTTTAGTGAAGCAAACTGCAAGGACACAGTCCCAAGTGACACAATTCCCTGACTGTAAGGGCCACACCTGGGTATCAGATGAGCAGTGGGCAGTGCACAATAGAGGGACATGGCTCCTGGACAACATGACTGCTGCACTGTGGCAGTTGAACCAGGCCAGAGGAGGGCACAAAGCATGTAATACAGAGTTCACAGTGCAGTCTTTGACTCACCCCCTCCTTGCTGCTGTCTGGCCTTCAGCTGCCCATCCAGGTCTGGAAAGACCACCGCCAGGATCTGGAGCATGTGGGGGGTCAAGGTCCGTGTTCCGCCCCTCCTGCGAGGAGGCGACAGCTTCAGCTGGACCCGTGCAATCCTCCGGGTCCAGCCCCGAAGGTCCTGCCACCTCTTCTGGCAGTTGCGGATCCGGCGCTTGTAGACCCCCACGGACCGGACAGCCCGGACGATGTCCTTCCAGATTTCCTGCTTCCGATGAGCATTAACCTGTCAGGATGACAAAGTGAAAAGGCCATTACCACACATGCAACATATCCATGCATGACACAGTTGTATATACATGTCTCAATCACAGGGGCACATGATGTACACAGGCAGTGCAACGCTGACCATGGACAGTTTGCCAGACGTCACTACATGGTATCATTGCATGGGAAGTAAAACCATGTTCAAATGCACTGTCACTGCACCATACCTGTCCAGTGCAAGTCACTACACACTATGGGGGTGACAACTACTCAGTGAGCCTGCTAGCCAGTGGCGTGCAGACTCTCAGCCTTGCTAGTCAGACAAAATGCACATTCAGAAAGGCAGTGCACAGAACACTCACCTGCTCCCCTGGTGTCCCATACAGCTTGCTGTACTGTGGAAGTAGGCTGTCCAGCAGGGCCTGGTTCTCTTCAAGGCTGAAGGCTGGGGCTCTCTCCACAGTACGTGCCATTGCAGGGTCCAGAGGGGCAGAGACAGCAGCAGTGCAGTGGCAGATGTCGTCTTGGAGCATGTAGTGCAGGCAAGTGGGCTCTCAGGGGAACAGCCAGCAATATATATGTGCTGGAGAGGCAGATACTGTCCCTTGTGTCCAAAGTGATAGGTCCAAGTCGTTTGCATCTTCTGAATCTGGCCAATCCATGGAATAGCAGCACCAAAACACGCCCACAGCATCCTTCAAATCTTCAACTTCATGACATACATGATTTTGCAACATTGTTGTGGGTGACCAACTGAATTTCCAGCAACCGACTCGTTCGAAATCCGAAAACGCGTCCGTTGCCAGGCAAGCCCATTGTCAATGGGTGTGCACCGATCGGTCCATTGCGGTACAACGCGCACAGGGGTACAACGCGTACCCGCACACATTGAAAGCAATGGGCCGGCCGGAGACACCGATCGGTCCATTGCTGTTCAACGCATCACTGTACATGTGACTGGCATATGTCAGCATGCCTGTCTCAGATGGACATATGCCAGCCACAGATAGCTCCCAGGGAGTGAGGGGCACACCTACATCACGGCAGCCTGTCCAAACTTTATCATAAGGCATGTAAGGCTGCCTTTCCTATTGTGTGTATGTTGGTGTACATGTTGTCCTGTGGGTGTCACCTGTGGGCAGCCACCCCCAGGCTGTGCACGTGTTCATGGGGACAGGATCCTGGGTGTTACGTGTACGTGACCACTGTGATGTGCAACTGTTCATATCTGTGCATGTGCCATGGTCACATTTCACAGTGGTGTATGTGTATGTCATGTCACATACCCCGTGAGTCCCATGTGGGACGGTATGTTTGAGCCAGGGTGTCCCAGTGGCACAATAGTGATGGTCCTCCACAGTCTTTGTGCATGTGGTGTTTACAATGTCTCTGATTTCATGTGCACAATGGGAGACAGTCTCCACATCCACGTTGTGTGTGCATGGACTCTGATGTTGTGCGTGTGTGTCACAGACGTCCATGTCTGTCCTGCCGTGGCAAGTGGGGCCACTACCTGTGGGGGTCATGGTTGTTTTGCTGTGGTGTATACATGATACTCCATGTAATGCCAGTGTCCATGTGGCATTACAGGGTCCCTGGGAATGTACCTGTCGTTGAGCTGTGGTGCCTGGGGCACATCTGTCCTCACATGTCCCTGTGGGGGTTATTGTGACACGGCAGCAGGAGATGGGAACTGTGACACGGCCTCATGATATCCAATGGGCCAACCTGGGACAAATTGATGCCACCTGTTGGACCGTGTTGACAGATGTTGGCCATGTATGTACCATACATGTCCTTCCAATACTGCACACTTCATGTAGTTGTGCCTCATAATGATGTATGTTGGGATCTTGAGTGTGTTCAATGCCGCATATGTGGGGTGACTGACAATCTTGCTTACTTCTCCTCTGCACTGCAGGGCTCCTGCTGTCCATCGGCCATTCCCAGACCTGGCAACGATGGTGGAACGGGACAGCATCCGACGGTACCGCTTCACCAGGCAGCTGATTGAGGATTTGGCAGTGCAGTTGTCCCCACATTTGCAGCCTGGCCGGCCGTATCCTACAGCGCTGACCCCCAAGGTGAAGGTGATGGCAGCCCTACACTTCTTTGCCACTGGTACCTTCCAACATACTGTGGCCACTGCTGGTGGGATGTCACAGACCATGTTCAGCCGTGTGCTCCGCGATGTTTTGGCGGCAATGTTGCTCTTCCTGAACCGGTACATCTATTTCCCTAGACTGCGATGACTCACTGACGTGAAGAGTGACTTTTATGCCCTGGGGAGGATGCCGCATGTCATTGGCTCCATTGATGGGACACATGTGGCTTTGGTACCACCACAGGCCCAGGAGCAGGCCTACAGGAACCGCAAGCACTACCACTCGGTCAATGCACTGGTGGTGTGTCTTGCAGACATGACCATCACACACGTGTGTGCCCGTTTCCCTGGTTCAGCACATGATGCCTTTGTGATGAGGAGTAGTCGCATCCCCAGGATGATGGCACAGATGCAGAACCAGCGTGCCTGGCTTGTCGGTGTGTACTGACTTTGTGCCATTGTGTGTGATCTGATCTGTAGTATTCTGCCCACTTTTCCAAGTCAGCTAATGTGCACTTGTCTGTCCGTAGGTGACTCGGGATACCCCAACATGCCGTGGTTGCTGACACCCCTCAGGAACCCTGTGACACCTGCCCAGATGCGCTACAATGAGGCACATGGTCGGACCAGGAGAGTGATTGAGCGGACCTTTGGTCTCCTGAAGAGCCGCTTCCGCTGCCTGGACAAGACCGGAGGGTCCCTCCCATATGCCCCTGCGAAAGTGTGCAAGATTATCATCGTCTGCTGCATGCTCCACAACCTGGCAGTGCGGAAGGAGTTGCCTCTCATCCAGGATGACAATGACCAACATCCGCCACCTGTGGAGGATCCTGGCCTGGACCACGATGCCAGTGACGATGATGATGATGATGGTGATGGTGATCTCCGCACACAGCTCATCACCAACTTCTTCAGCTGAATGTGAGTATCCTGAGGTGTCATGTCAATGATGTGAGTTGGCATGATGTGTGGGTGGTGCTCTGGTGCTGTGGGAGTGTGTCCATGGGCCACTTGACTGGATGTGTGTTGCGATGTGTGGTGACAGGTGGGCTGTACTCCCCAACAGTGTTGACATGCTAACTTGGTTCTGGGTGGGTATCTTGTAACACGTATTGTGCATGTGTTTTGCTGTTCTGTCCTGTACTCCATTGCTTTTGACTGTGTGTCATTTCTGTCCTTCACAGGGTACTTTCAGATTCGTTTGGTCAACTGTGTCCACCGACGACGTGATTGCACATCCAGGCTGGTAGCTGTTGTGTCCCTACAGGTGATGTGCGCCACACCCATGGACTTCCTTCCGTCTACAGTTGTTGACTGTGTGCCCGCTGCCAGGTGGGGTTACCTTGCATCTGTAGTGGTTACGGCATGTTGCAACTGTGTAATAAACCTGTGCTTCACTTTGTGATGTGCGTTGTCTGTGGTCACACATTTGACTGCCATTTGCTTACTGCACCTATGGGCTACTTGACTACAACTGGGAATGGGTGTGGTGTCTGTGCATTGCACCGTCTTCCCTGGCAACATCAGTGTAGGCAATGAGTCAGATGGCCTAGGTGTGTATGTGTCGTGTAGCCCTGGTGGTGTGTCTCCCTTATGTGTGTCACGTTGCCTGTACTCACATGCCTGTGTTGTCCTTGCTGTTGCAGTTCGCATACACAGTGTAATTTTGCAGTTCATCATCCCCATAACAGCACCCACGTTGAAATCACGACAGAGGCAAGTATGGTGTATTGGTGTGTTTATTGTGATACATTTGTGTTAATAGTGCATAGGATGGGTTGTGCTGTACATGAATCTTGCAATCCCAAGTTCCTAGGTGAATTGAAAGTCCGGGTAGACAGGATCCCCAGTATCGGGGCCACAGTTGTCTGACACATTGGTCCAACTTGTACTCCCCATGCAATGTGTGGGAGTAGTGTTGCCGTCAACAGGGTGAACAGTCTGTGCACAAAGGCGAACATCCAGAACAGGTTCAGGCTTCCTGGGAGTTGCTCTTGGCCATCGGCCTCTCACTTTTCCCTCCTCGGACGACCCCTCTTCTTGGGGGGGCCCTCAAGTGCAGGCTGCTGCGGTGCAGGGGACTCTCCACCAGAGTCCTCCTCCCTCCCTGTGGCAGTTGCAGTTTGTTCGGCACCAGATGTTGTTGGCACACAGGGAGGTGTGGACTGGTTGCTGTTCATCTGGCGGAGGCATTGTAAAATGTCCCTGTGCACCGCCGTCATCTCATGCAGTGCATCCCACTTGGACTCCACGCGGGACATGTGTGAGTCCACACGGGACATGTGTGACTCCACGTGGGACATGTGGGAGTCCAAGCGGGCATGATGGGCAGCCTGCTGCTGTTTAATGTCTCTGAGGAGCCCCACTACCTGGCTGAGCTCTCCGGTGCTGGACTGGTACGCATCAGCTATGCGTACCAGTTGTGGGTCATCATGCACACCAGCAACGTCTGCAAGCAGCGACCTCTGTCTCCCACCCCTCCCACCACCCCTGCTGACATGTGCAGTGCGTGCAGTGGCACGCACAGTTGACCCTGGTACACCTTGGGAGTTGGTGGTGGTGGTGGTGTCCATGGCCCCAGGTTGGTCCAGGGTCACTGTGCTGGTGTTGCTCCTTATTCTGTCCATGTTGGCAGGGATGGTATTCGTGGTGACAGTCGTTGGAGGGGTGGGTGCAGGGGTGCAGCTGGTGGTCCTGCTGGTGCTGCAGCTGGTGGTCCTGCTGGTGCTGCATGTTGACTTGCACCGGATGTGCCAGGTTGTTCTTCATCGTCCGAGGAGGACAGAGGCTGTACGACGCGAGTGAGCTCGGCATCCTCTTGAGCCTGGGACTGGGACTCCTCAGCGTCTGCTGCTGTGTCCCCATCATCACCTGTTTTTGGGAGACACAAACAATGTATGTCATGTTTCTGCAGGCATCAATGGTTGACACACATGACAGTTGTGACTGTGCCTCTGGGAGCGGGCCTGTACATTGCATTGTCCTGAGTCGTCACAGTCAGGGGTTGATATTGGTGTGGCACATTGTCCTGCATTATTTGGGCATTTCTATGTATTTTCTGGGGTGTGAACATGGTCTGCATTGGTTGTGTTTGGTTGGCAGCCGGACCTCCTTCCCACCCACCCAGCCAGTCAGTTATCCCACCATGGAACGTGCTTGCGTTGCAGGGAGTGTAAGTTGTCTCTCAGGTTGTCAGTCAGTGGTGTCCTGCTGTTTGTTGGTGCACAGTTGCCAGCAGGGCCTTGTGCTCCCCACAGCAGTAGCCAGTGTCAGCCATCTTGTGAGTCCTTCTCCACTCCCTGTGATGTGAGCATGGTTCAGGGTGGTGTTGATGGGACAGTTGTGGGGGTGACCAATATCAGTGACTACGACTCCCATCATGCTATTGCCTCCACCCCCTTCCCAGCATGCCCATGCTTCCTTCCTTTTGACTCTGCTTCCCTGTGGGGTGGGCTGGCTGTGCTGACAGGATGGCTGGGAGTGTTGTCCTGGCAGTTGTTTGGCTAAAAGTCCCAAGAGTGTCCCTGTGCTTCACACAACATAACCCAGGGTGGTGGTTCTTTGTGGGATCTTGTGTTAGGATGGGGGGCATTGCATTCTACCAGGTGGGTTCTGTGGAGTTTGTGTTGGGGTGTGTGTGAGGGGAGGTGCTTGTGACTATGGTCAGTGCTGCAAGTCCTCCTTCCTACCCAGATAGCCAGATATCCCACCATGGAACGTGCTTGCATTGCAGGGAGTGTAAGTTGTCTCTCAGGATGTCAGTCAGTGGTGTCCTGCTGTTTGTTGGTGCACAGTTGCCAGCAGGGCCTTGTGCTCCCCACAGAAGTAGCCAGTGTCAGCCATCTTGTGAGTCCTTCTCCACTCCCTGTGATGTGAGCATGGTTCAGGGTGGTGTTGATGGGACAGTTGTGGGGGTGACCAATATCAGTGACTACGACTCCCATCATGCTATTGCCTCCACCCCCTTCCCAGCATGCCCATGCTTCCTTCCTTTTGACTCTGCTTCCCTGTGGGGTGGGCTGGCTGTGCTGACAGGATGGCTGGGAGTGTTGTCCTGGCAGTTGTTTGGCTAAAAGTCCCAAGAGTGTCCCTGTGCTTCACACAACATAACCCAGGGTGGTGGTTCTTTGTGGGATCTTGTGTTAGGATGGAGGGCATTGCATTCTACCAGGTGGGTACTGTGGAGTTTGTGTTGGGGGGGTGTGAGGGGAGGTGCTTGTGACTATAGTCAGTGCTGCAAGTCCCCTTCCCACCCAGCCAGCCAGATATCCCACCATGGAACGTGCTTGCATTGCAGGGAGTGTAAGTTGTCTCTCAGGATGTCAGTCAGTGGTGTCCTGCTGTTTGTTGGTGCACAGTTGCCAGCAGGGCCTTGTGCTCCCCACAGCAGTTGCCAGTGTCAGCCATCTTGTGAGTCCTTCTCCACTCCCTGTGATGTGCGCATGGTTCATGGTGGTGTTGATGGGACAGTTGTGGGGGGCAATATGTGTGACTGCGACTCCCATGATGCTATTGGCTACACTGACTTGGCCAGCATACACAGAATTCCTTCCTTTGAGTGTTCTTCACTGTGTGTTGGTGTTGTTGTGGTGGCTACATGTCTGGATGTGTTTGTTAGTTCTATTTGTGCCACTGCCTAGCTGTAGTTGTACTTGTGTTTGTACATGTGTTGGCACAGTTGGATGTGACTTTTTGATGGCATGTGTTGTGTTTATCTGACTGACATACACATTTTGGGATGATTCTGTTCTGGTTGCTGTGTAATTGCTATGAGTGCATGGTTTGACTCTCCCCTTGACAGTGATGTGTGTGTGTTTTGTGGCAGTATATTGTGTACATTTGTTGTGTACTCACCAGGCTCTGGGATGTCCTCTAGTCCATATACGCTCACTGGCGGAAGGATGGCCCGCACCTTCTCTTCCCAGGGCCTGAGGTATATTGGCTTGGCAGGAGGGCCACTGCCGGTGTGTTGGCTGTTGATGTAGTCTTGCTTCAGCATTTTCCGTACCCTCCTGCGCACGTCATACCACCTGTTCTGGATGTCGGTCTTTGTGCACCGACATGGTGATTGGGCGTTCACCCTGTTGATGATCCTCTCCCACATCTTGGTTTTCTGCGACATGGGGGTCTGTTGGACCAGTGTGCCAAACAGCTGTGGCTCCACCCTGAGGATCTCGTCTACCATGACTTCCAATTCACTATCTAGGAACTTGGGATTCTTCTTGGGGGGCATGGTGATGGGTGGTGATGGTGGGTGATGTGTGTGTTGGTGTGCAGGTGAGGGTGTGTGAGTGTGTGTTTTGCTGGGTGTATGTGAGGTAGGTATTTGTTGGTGTGCTGATGGTGTGTGGCTTGTGTGAGGGATGAGCTGTGGGTGTGTGGTTGCTTTCTCTTGGGTGCTGGCAGTGGAATGGCATTTGCAAAGGCTCATGGTAGTGATTTGTGTCCTTTATATAGGTGGAGTTGTGGGTGTGTCTTTGTTCTCTGTCCCCACCCCCCAGTATTTATTGGCTTGGTAATTGCTTGTTTGGCCTTTTTTGGGTGAATTTTCCTTTGTACTGTCTGTGTATGTTGGAAACGTTCTTGTGACCGAGTCGGACCCTGCATTGGTCTCGTACGGTGTTCTCCGTTTCGTTCACGCTGTGTTTGTGCAGTTTTCTATGCTGCGTACGCGTCGGTCGCGGTGTATTGTGTTGCTTCGGCTCGGTTTTGTATGCGTGTCGGTCGTACGGCTTGTCCTCCGTCCGACTCGCTCGTGGTTTGCGCGCCTTGCATCGTACTTTGCGGTTTGGAGTTCGCGTGTACGTTTCGGTCGGATTTGTTCCGGGTGCGTGTCGGTCGGTTGGATTCGCATGTTTTTCCGGCCGGATTGCTGCTTTCCGTGCGGCTCGGTCGGTCGACTTTGTTTCGGTACGTGTCGGTCGGATTTTTCGCGCCTTGCATCGTACTTGGCGTGTCGTGCGCCACGGGTACGTGTCGGTCGGTATTTTTTCCGGATCCGAGTCGGTCGGTGCTTTTTCCGGCCCGAATCGGAATCGACCCCTGAGTCACTCATAAAAGTCTGTTACTAATCCAGAATTGAAAGTCTAAGCTCAGCTTAAAAGTACAGATCCGATCCTGTCTGTCTGACATGAAACTTGATTAAAAAAAAGTGATGGGTGGAATGCTTTAATTATTTCCAGTCACTGGTAACTAGTTGGGGCCTCATTTTGGCTGATTTTGTTTTGTGCACTGTGCCACCTCAGACAGGAATCCAAACTGGTCTGGAGTTGCTTGTGTTCCAATATGATGAAGAACTGGCCTGGTGGTTTGAGCTAGATTGTTTCTCAAGAGACCAAGACTTAATATAATATGGCTGATCTCTCTCTAGTGTGGCACACTGGGTGAAAAACGATGGACTGGACCGCAGCTGAATGATACTCAGTAGCTGATATTAGTTCAAGGATTCCCTCTATCAATTTGTTGTTGGGTGCATGAACCTTGTTGGCTTTGTGTTTGGCTGGAAAAAACATGCGACATTGCTTTGATTCATTCTTAACACACTCACATTGACATTGACAAGAAAACCAAGACAGCATTGCACCAGCTATCGTGACTGAAGAAGGTCAAACCCTTTTTTCCAAATGCCAGCTTCAAAAGGACAGTACAAGCCTTGTTCCTCTCCCACCTGGAAGGAGGTAAGGCCCTCCTCAATGGCCTCATTGACACTATTCTGGAACCTCTGAAAGGCATCCTGCACACTGTGGCATGTTTCATCAAGGCCTTGAAGAAGTTCTACCACATCATTCTAATGATCAATTAAATACACTTGTGTACCCTCCAGGCCCATATCATTTTCATGACCAGCTAAATCTGTAGAAGGTCCTCAAAAACAATACCCAAACACATCTGGGCAAGAACCTAACCATATCAGGAGGACAGTGACAAACCAGGAGGCAAAACCTTACCACAGGTGGAGATGAAGTGCTGGCATTTACTGAAAACCAGAAAGCAGACCTCCATCTACACCTCCGAGATCATCCACATCTACATCAACATCAAAACTGCTCCAACCCTCCGGCAAATCATAAAAAAAGCTTTAGGCATATCTCTTCAGGAAGCCTTAATCCATACTCGGCTGTTACCTGCCTCATTATAATCTCCTGAATTATATTGTAGGTTCTATATAGTATATGCTTAGATACAAGCAACTCAGGGCCTCTTTTACAAGAGGCCTACACCCCGGAGCTTCATTTTCTATGACGCCCCATTGGCGCAGGTCTCTCAATCATATCTATGAAGTGTTGGAAAGCCACCGTGCATGGCTTTGCATGGCCTCATAGATATGGAATCAGGCAAGGCAACATCAAGGAGGCATTGCAGTGGGTTATCCCATGCAATACCCATGGGTTTTGACACATTTCCAAATTATCAAGGATCTGTATACCTGGGAATGTGTCAAAACTGTGCGCCTCCCCAGGGGAGGCATAACGAGGAGAAATAACTTTATTTTTTCTCGTTTTTTCCTCTTTCTATGTGTGCTGCATTCTGCAGCACACATAGAAAGAGGAAAATACCTCTAATGATTGTTTTTGTGCAGGAAGGTGTTCCTTCCTGCACAAAAACTATTGTGCCAACAACGCTGTCGCATTTGCACCATAGTGCATGGGTGCCTGTGTTTGCGCTAGGCACCAATTTGTGCGCCAGCTGAAAGGTCAGGAATTTCATCAATACGGTGCATTCCTGCCCTTTCCTTTTGACACAGGGCAGCGCAGCAAGAAGCCTAGCGGCGCTGCCTTGCGCCAAAAAGTCGTAAATGAGGCCCTCAGTATTTTGTGCTGCACTCTGTTCTTCACTTCCTACATCGTTCTTTGCCACTTTTCTTCATTGCATGTTTTGCATATTACTTATTTTTGTTTTGTTGAAACATAAACACAAAAAAGACATTTCAAAGTGCATGTTGTCATACACAATCCTTGTAAACGTTGATTGGGGTACACACATACATTTGAAGTGTGCATGAATACATTCTACTGTACATCATGAGAAAAATGCAGTCCACTGGCTAATCATGTATGAAGGCCACACAGTCATTTAAGTAATGAGAAACCAATACAACTTTTAATTGAATTTAATTTCCAAGGTGAACTTCTCAGAAGGAAAGGGCAGTCGCGGTCCGTGTAGGAGTGCCGGCCGGGCGGTGACGTGGGGCGGGGGAGGGGCAGGGTGGGGGGTAGCAAAGTACGGATTACGGACCAATACAGGTAGTAAACATTTAAATCAATAAAACGAATTTTGTTGTGAGCGCTGCATCGCCAAATGCGATGCAGTGCGCGCAACGAAATTCATTTCGTTGATTTAAATGTTTACTTACCTGTGATTGGTCCGTAATCCGTGCTTTGCTACCCCCACCCTGCCCTCCCCCGCCCCACGTCACCGCCCGGCCGGCACTCCTATACGGACCGCGACTGGGAAAGGGGTTGACGTATTTTGGACTATCAAATTAAGACCTCTCTGGACTTAATTACAAGGAAACGTAAGAAATTCTAGAGTCGTTAGAGTACCACTGGTTTCTCGAGGAACAATCCCCTTTTAGTCAATAGTAATATTGTGGGCCATAGTGTTTCTTCAAAGTAGTTACGTGATGTGGTCGCTGAATAAATAAATGAATTTTGAATACGAGCCACGTGTCGAGTCCCCTACTAGTCATTGAAATCTGAGGGTTTAGTGGCCTAGCCACTTGTGGAACCACTGGAGGTTGTTCCTGCGCGAAGTGGGACACTACTTGTCTTGGCTGTTTTAATACTTCTTGACTTTACTATTTCATCAATGACTCAGGCAGGCTTTCAGCAACAACGTATTTGTTTGTCTGCAAGATTACAACAGACTAAACAGTACAGAAATCAATACTTCAAAGACAAACGCTATGTCTTTTAGTCAATTGAACCCACAATACTTAGGGGCTTATTATGATGGCGGGAGGATCGCAACCGCCGGGCCGGCGGTGGCGATCCTCCCGCCATCACAATGTGATTCACCCACCGCCAAATTAGGATGGCGGTGGGAATCACATTGGTACCGCGGCGGACGGAATGTCCGTCCGCCATGGTCCCGCAAGGCGGTCCTTTTCCGCCCGCCTTGGGGAACCCGGAACCAGGGCATCATTGCGGCGGTGCCGTGCAGGATTAGGATGAGCCCTTCCGCCTGTCTTTTTGCAGCGGATATCCCGCCGCAAAAAGACAGGCGGTGACTGGCTTTGGGGGCCCGTTGCGGGCCCCCTCTGTGGGGGGGCAGTTGTGCACTGGGGGTACCCATGGTACCCCCCTCCATTTCCATGCACATGGTGGCAGGCACCACGTGGTGCCTGCCACGTTGTGCAAGGAAATGCACAACATGGCCATTTGACATTGCGGCGTGTGCTGCAGCCAGCAGCACCCGCCGCAATGTTAAATTGCCAGATGCGACCGCCGCGGTGGCGGTCGCATCATAATTAGGGGTGCAGGACTACCGCATGACAGGCGGGCGGTCCCGTTACCGCTGGGATGGCGGGCGGACTCAAGTCTGCCCGCCATCCTAATGACCCCCTTGGTTATCCATATTTAGCTTTAGCTATAAACAACAAACTAATTTGGAATCTACATGTAAACACAGAGGGACCACCACTAAACTTTTCACAGACAAATATAGAAGCACGGTATTGGGAACTTTCATTAATTTAGTCACATGCAAATTAGTTCCAGCATTATTAATTGGCTCCATTTCTCGCACTCCTATGAAATGAATTAATCTTGACACTATGAATATGTGATCGAACCACTCCTATTCAACCTAAGGTCCGCCACCCCTCACTGTGGATTATGCCTATAGCTAGAACTAAATTCTTTGGGGTCTTACATGAAAATCAGTTAATTAATTATATTTGAAACTGTACTTAAGTTGATTCAGATACCTTAAGATCACTGCTCTGTAAAGGATTGTTTTCTGGTAAACCCAGAAAATTGTCTGTCCATGGTAAATTGCATAAATTCAATATTAAGAGGCCATCAATTATACTCTTTGGGTGTGATTGCAATCTGCCATCCAGTTTGTAAACAATTTTTGAAATCTTTAATAAAAAACATGGTAGCCTGGGTTAGTCATGTAAACACATTAATCATATACAACATACTTACACAGTCAAAAGGCTCTCTTATTTCAATTCTAGTCTAGCTCGTATTAGAAAAAAATTACTTTTTACATCTTAGGGCCTGATTACAAGTGCTGGGCTAAATTCCGATCCCTGTTCAAACAAGTGTTAGCACAGGGATTGGAATTGCGAGTTGTGTGATAATTATCACACCCTCGGAATTTTCCTCTGATAAACTCAGCAGGCCAAACCTGCTGGAATTTATTGATGAAAATGCCTGTGAATAAGGCAAAATATGAGAAATTTGGTGTGTTATTACTGATTCTGCACGTTATGCCTCATTTTAAGGGGCACAACTTATGGCAAAACCCTGTGGCATTGGAGTTTAAAAGGTGCAATAACATGACCTTCCCAGCTGGGCATTCATAATGAGGGCCTAAGATTATTTTGTATCCCACATTTTAAGTTTGATGGCACACTTGGTGAAAGTCCAAGAAAAACAATAATCAAGTGAAAACAGAACTCAAGAAAAATCCCAAAACCAATTTAGAAAAACAGAGTAAATGTTAATAAATAAAATGACACCAAAACAACAAAAATCTAACAAGTAAAACTGGAGATATGAATTTTTTTAAGTTTTAGGTAAATATAGCACCAAGAAGCACAAAGCGACAATCATCTGGTCATGCCAGACCGGGTCAACATCAAAAGTTCAGCCTGACCGATAAGTATAAAAAAGGAATGTTTAGGTCTGGCAAAAGGTTTATTTTGCCAGGTCGAAATGCAGTTTAAAATTAAAACTGCACTACAGGCTGCAGTGGCAGGTCTGAGACATGTTTTACAGTCCTACTTTAGTGAACGGCACAATAAGTGCTGCAGCCCACTTGCAGCATTTAATATACAGCCCCTGGGTACATGTTGTACCATTTACTAGAGACTTAAAGTAAAAATTAAATGTGCCAATTGGGTGTATACCAATGTTACCTTGTTTGAATGGGAGACCACAAGTATCTTTACCACTAGTTAGCAGGAGTAAAGTGGGCATAGTCCAAAAATCCAACAAAAACAGGTGCAACAAAGGGAGGCCAAATTCTGAATTGGCCCTGTAGAAAAGGCCAAGTCCAATGTGAGCTAACAGATATTGCAGAATGTCCCTCTCTGCACTTTTGAAACAGCCCCTATTTGCCCCTTACAATCTAGTCACACTTGCACCTATCTTCTTAAGCATATTTCAGAAAGCCTGGGGAGCTAATTCTTCCTGGCAGAGAAAATTCAGCAATTATGCTTCTATGACTTGGCCAGAAACTATAATGTAGCACTGTTAAATAGCCCGACCGCTGAAAGCAAATACTAAAAAGCAGACCTTCATTAAGTGGGCCATGCTAATAAGGAATACAATCGCAAGGAAGTTTCGAATACGCTCCTCATTCATTTTTCTGTTGCAAATAAAACAATCACGGTCATTGACAAAGCTAATAGGTCTTAACCCTTAAAGCCGAAGAGAAGACCTTTTAGTCATCCACATTTTTTTTGCTGTTTTTTCTATTGTTTCTTTAAAAAAAAGTTTCGCCATGGCATATTAAAAACATTGTTTACAACAGATCTGCCAACATAATTCTAAAGCTGCCTGTAGAACAAGGCAAAAAACATTCCTTCCTTATGACTAATTTGAGACCCCAATTCTGTTTTCAACCCTATTTTGTTAAGTGTCCAAGAGCCAAAAACTGACATGTAATACACCTTGTATCTAGATGAACTGATTCAGTTTCTAAGAAGTAACCAACCAAAAGAAAGGTTCAATACAATAAACTCCAGGAAGGTTTGTGATTAGTTTAATGGTGTGCTGATTCGGCTAACACACATTTGACAATGAGCAATAGTGCTGAAGGAATCTATGGTGTCTTGTCAATAATAATATCAATATTGTATTACCTTGTGATGGTTGGTGTAACTCCAGTCCACCATTAACTGAACCTCATGCTGACATGCCTTCTATTGTTGCTGAAGCTGCAGGCCATTCGCCAAATTAAGTGAATGTCCCTGCTTTGCAGCAATGTCCATCCTCCAATCATAGCTCCTCAAAATAATGTTAGGGTATTGGACCTGAAGGGCAAATGGTAGAGAGGGCATGTCAGAGGTTCTACAGCACTTACCTCTTTCAAAGTCAATTCCTCAGCATGCCTGCTGGTGCCTGTGACACATATGTTGAAGAATCAATTTGAGGAAGAGGATCCCATTCTCTGCATATTACAGTTGTGTGCAGGGTGAGGGTCCTTGTATGGGGGTGGTATGGTAGGACAATCGAGTATAGTTCATTTTTGGAACATTTTGAGAAGAGGAAGGTCTAAATTAAGTACCACACAAATGCAGCAAAAAATGTAATTTCCATTTTTGGTGCCGCAAAATTTGATAATTCTTGCTGAAATGTTCATTATAGATTAAGAAGATGCTTGTCTCTCTTTTGTTATTTATTTATGCTACCCATTAGCTAACCCGTCTTTTTAAATTCATAGATAAGATCATGCCACAATTTATATACTGTAACACAAGAGCACGGCTAATCGTTTCTTGACTGAGATTACCTATAGTTATGGGCAATGTGAAGTTTTTGGATTTCATAATATATCTGTCTCCTTTATCTTTGATGGGGTTTGGTTTTGGTAAAGCATATCAGTTACAATTGAAACCTCCATTTAAGTAAATATAGAGAAAGCAGCCATTGCGCTTCTATCAAGAATTGTGTTTTATCCATATCTTTAAAACCTAAGGCCCTGATTACGAGTTTGGTGGTCCAACTACCCAAACGCCGCGTCCTCTACGACACCGCTGTGCTGAGGACCTACTGCCCACCGTATTACGAATTCTGTTGTCTGAAACACCGACTGCTGCCACAGCGCTCTTCCAGTCGGGACCGCGACGGTCTGCAATGTTGGCGTTGCTCCCACCCAACGCCGTCAAGTCCACGGTCTACCCACTGAGCGTATTACAACTACACCATCATAGTGGTGGTCTCCCAGCGGCGGTTAACAAACGGTGGTTACCCAGTGGCAGTGGACCGACACGGTACGTACGTAAAAAACACCATAAATGTGACCATTGGATGGATTTAAAAACTACACAGCGATGTGCTTTAGCCAAGTGGACACGCCTGCAAATCACACCATAACCATACCCCATCCCTGACCTGCATCCTTTGCTTCCTAACTGCAGCCCACAAGACAGGCACCACTGTTTTGTGTATTTTGAGATAAGGCGCCCCTTTTTTTATCTTCCCATTTAGCACTCTCCACCATCTGTAATTTTTGTTTTGCACCTTTTTACCTGTATTACTTTTTTTGCTTTCATAAAGTCACTCACATTTTTTTCATCATGCCTAGCAAAAAAAGACACGCTTCACTGATCTTGAGTTGACCGCCATGATAGATGAAATCCTTAGAGTAGAGCCACGCATTTTTGGTTCCTAAGTCCAGCATACTCCTCTCAGTAGGAAAACTGAAATGTGGGACAGGATAGTCAACAGAGTGAATGCTGTTGGTACCACCCTTTGCACACAGGCTGACATTACGAAGAGGTGGAATGACCGCTGGTTGAGGGTGCGTACTCGGTACAACAACTACAACCTGGAAGCCCAGAGGACTGGCAGTGGCCCTCCCAGTACACCATTACAATTCTTTCCCTGGGAGGAGAAGGTCTTGGCCATCCTGCATTCTGAGGGCTTGACAGGAATAGATGGGGGAGTGGGCTCTGGTAAGTTACACTTCATTACCTGGTACAGTATCACATTGTCCTCATTGCTCTCTACTCTGCTTTTGCGTTCTCTATCTACTGTACTAACATGAAATACTCAAAATATCAGAGATGTTGGTTTGTTTTTGTCAATGTGTATTGTTGCATACAAGAGCACATGCATCAAGCTCCATGACATACCTCATGTTGCAATACTGTCTGTAAGTGGATTACCGTAAAATATCAATCCCGGATCCATGATATGTGTGAATTATAAAAGTATGGTCCATCCCAAATGCATGTTGCCAAGAGGTATGGTACACTAACTGTTTGTCAAGTGTTGGTAAAGTAAGATTGGAGTGACTACAACTACCATGAGGCCCTGTGACAGTAACTGTAGCCAAGTTGCTAGAATGCTTTTGCCCTTTCTCACTTGTCTGCCATGGTACAACTGATCTTCACACATCATGTAGGTTACCATTTGTCAAGTATTGGTAAGTTGAGATAGAAAAACAACCACTACTACCATGTGTCACTGTGACTGGAACTCTAACCAAGATGCTAGACTGCTTTTGCCCCTTCTCACTTGTCTGCCATGAAACAACTGATGTTCACTCATCACGCAGGTCATCATTTGTCCAGTGTACGTAAAGTGAGATTGAAGTGACTAAAACTACCATGAGGCACTGTCACTGAAACTCTAACCAAGCTGCTAGACTGCTTTTGCCCCTTCTCACTTGTCTTCCATGTTACAAATGATCTTCACACATCATGCAGGTTACCATTTGTCAAGTGTTTGGTAAAGTGAGATTGAAGTGACTACAACTACCATGAGGCCCTGTCACTGCAACTCTAACCAAGATACTATACTCACTTTGCCCTTCTCAGGTGTCTGCCATTTTGCAGCTGATCTTCACACATCATGCAGGTTACCATTTGTCAAGTGTTGGTAAGTTGAGATAGAAAAGCTAACACTCCTACCATGAGGCCCTGTGACTGGAACTCTAACCAAGATTCTAGACTGATTTTATCCCTTCTCACTTGTCTGCCATGTTCAACTGATTTTGACTCATCGTGCAGGTTACCATTTGTCAAGTGTTGGTAAGTTGAGATAGAAAAGCTACCACTGCTACCATGAGGCCCTGTGACTGGAACTCTAACCAAGATACTAGACTGCTTTGCTCCTTCTCAGTTGTCTGCCATGCTACAACTGATCTTCACTGATCATGGACTGTGCAATGTACAAACAATGCTCTACTCAGATATATGTCTGAATACTTTGCTTGATGGTGTCCTGGTCTCAACAACTGGAATTATTGATGGCATGAGGCACCCTAACAACAGTGTATCCCTAATATATGTAAGCCATGAAGGAAACTCAGCTGATTAGCAGTGCCGGGTGACCCCTTGACTCCTCATATAATCAACAATGCTAAATATACAACCAAGCTGGGTGTTTGCCTGAATTGGACATAACTAGGCCTCGGAATGACAAATACACATGTTATGACTACACTGTGTTTGTAGCATGGTTTTGGAAATGTCATGTCTATCCCTAAAGCCAAAATGCCACATACCTGCACATCTAATGAGGTGATGAAATCTACTACATCTATTGAATGTCTTCAAATGCCTAGTAACCAATTTCTACTCCATGCAAAAAGTTGACAATACTAATCTCAATCTATTTTGGTCCATTCTTGGTCCCTATTTACTTTGACACAACCAACGTGGATGTACCTCACCAATAAAAATGTTCTCTATTTCTCAAAAGTTTGATCTGCCGCAGCACCTGCACAGAGGTTGGAAACTGAATAGAGTTCTTCTCCACCCCAGAATGAAGCCCTCAGTGATGACAACGATCCTGAAGAGGTGGATGTGGATGACAGGCCTGGCATATCTGGTCAGCCTGGGCAGACAGCAACAGTGGGGCTCACTGTGTTGTCCACAACAACAACTCCCACCACAGCTGCAACAACACAGCCAACCACTGCACCCCCAAACTGTGAACCTAGTACAGTCAGTACCATACTGTGCCCCCCAGTCCTGGATTCTGAGCAGGCAACCCACCCCAGTCACTAAGGAACTAGAACCCAGTGGAAGGGTGCAGTCTGTGCCAAAGGCACAGGCCCATGGGAGTATGTGTAGTGGGAGGGTAACTGTGGGCCTGCAGAGTGAGCCCACTGGGCCACGGACACCCAGGTTGCCATCACCCAAGTCCTGGGAGTCTACCAGGACTCCCAAAGTGTCATGGGCCAGGTGTTGACAAAGATCTGGGAAATTCAGAAGGTGCAGCGGGACACAGAACAGGAGGTTGCTGGCATACACACTAAGGTGGCCAGTATGCACACCGAGGTGGCCGGCATCAACACCAACATGGCCTCCATGGTTAGGGTGCTGTAAGACCTCGACACCACCCACTGCAGCGCTTTTCCACCTGCATCTACCCCTTCCTGTGGTCAAAGAACAACCAGGCTATCAACATCTTCTGCCGCCACAGGAAGTGAGGCCCTGTCAGAGGAGTACATGCCTTCACACACCCCTGTCTCAGCAGTTCCGGTTCCCTCCTCTGGCAAAAACAGGGGACGTCCTCACAAAAATCAAGGAGGTGGGGATGGTAGGACACCCACCACCACCAGGAAGAAACTCTGCCCCTAATGTCCTCCTGTGTGTGCTACACATTCACTTTGTGAACTATTCCTGCCCACTTTTCCATATCTGATTGGAGGAGTATGTTGGACTTTGGACTCCAGACAATTTGGGCTCTACTACAATGGATTCATCCACCATGACTGAAGACTTTACTTTTTGTTTGAACTGTGTAATTTAAGTTAATTTCCTGATCTTATCCTTGTTCACTTCATTAAAAACACACGTCAGCAAATTATTGTCTCTTGTTGAAATTCTCACATATGACGATGTGAATGTACTACCATGTAAACTTTGCAATGCCAAAACGAAGGACTTCTGGCAGCATGGATATGTTGTATGTAAACAATGTACAACTTAGGATCACTACCATGTCAAAACAACACATACACACAAGTGTCTGGTCTGAGAACATCTTTATTCCATTGTTCAAATCATAGGCTGACATGATGTCAGAAACATAGCAAATAAGACTTGACTCTACACAATAGGCAACAATAAATTAGGCCGACATCATCAGCTGGAGCCATATTGCCATCCTCACAAAAGAAATCCCACATCAAATAAACAAATAAACAGACACATATCACTACCCCAATTCTGTCCACAGGGTCATTTCAATCCAGTGTTGCTTGCATCTGGTGGAATGTCACAGACAAATGTCAGTGGTATGCCACAAGCACTTTGGCCCACAATGAGAAGACACATCAACAGCTACATACAGTTCATACACAATGAGGATTTAGCCAATGTGAGGGCAGGATAGTATGAATTGGGCCCAACACACCATTGTGTTGGATCACATGATGCCACACATATTACATTAGGACCAACACACCACAAGGAACAAGTCCAATGGAAGCCAGGTAACTTCCATCCTACCACTGTGCAAGCTGCCTTGGTCCCGGCTTTGTATACCCAAACTCTGTGACAGACATTGCCAGGACCAATCCATGTCCATTTTGTACATCCGAACAGCATCATATACCTGCTAATGTCACAACTCTGAAATGTCCAAATGAAGATGCTATGGTGAAGGTACCTAAAACAGACCAACACAGAGAGATTAGCTTAGAAACCATACATATGGCACACATCACATTATCAACTTCTAGAGAACACAGTCCAAGACAACATTTATAGCTGAACAAAGTTACACTTACAATACAAACACCTTTCCCCAGATATTTCCACAACCATAAATTCCTAGTATGTAGCATTAACATCCTCCTCACAACATCACTACAAGAGTTGCTAGAATAGTCAAAGTCATCACATCTCACACCATACTTACACTCAGGAGAAGTCGTTTCGGATGAGATCTTGACGCAAGTCAGCTCTTTCCTCTTCACAACTACCATCATCATCATTTGGCATTTCAGGTTCCTCACCCAGTGGCTCTTCAAGTCCTGCATCCTCTACAATGTAAGGGATGTTTCGCCGCAAGGCAATGTTGTGCAGCAAGCAGCAGGCCACGGTGATCTTACACACCTTCCCAGGGAGTAGAGGAGGGCTCCCCCAGTCTTGTCCAGACATCTGAATCTGGCTTTCAGGAGCCCAAAAGCCCGCTCCACTGGCCACCATGTTCTTCCATGGGACTCATTGAAGCGGACTTCTCCTGGCGTAGTAGGATTCCTCAGCGGTGTCAACAACCATGGCCAGTTGGGATACACTGAGTCTCCTAGATGGAAGACAGACAGAAGTGCAACAATGAGTTACACACTTCCAAATCATACTACCTGACATCACCCACACAAAATTAGGACAGATCACATTTACCTACAAGCCAGGCCCTCTCTGGTAGTAGTTGTGACATCAGCTGGGGTATGGTGCTGTTCAACAGTATGAAGGAATCATGGGCAGATCCTGGGAACCGGGCACAGGCATTTGAGATGTACAAATCCTGAAAAGCAGACAACTTGCATGGTTCACTGACAAAACATTGACATCCAAAACATCCCCATACAACAATGTTGAATCAAAAATATCGATGTCAAAAATATCAACATCCTATATTTATAATGATAAGTACAAAAATATCGGAAAAATATCGATGTCAAAAGCACTGGACAAATGACTGGTGGCCTGCAACTCTTGGCCCTAGTCCAATACCCAAACAATCGGTTCGCAATCTAGGAATCCAAATCGACAGTAATCTATCGATGAAAAATCAGGTGAACCACATAATCGGCTCCTGTTTTGGTATCATGCGCAACCTGCGTAAAGTTTTTAAATGGATTCCCATGGAAGCCAGAAAACCATTAGTCCAGGGATTGATTATTAATCGCATGGACTATGGAAATGCCCTACTATCGGCAACAAATGAGGATCTCTTATCCAGACTGCAGGTCCTACAGAATACTGCAGCTAGGCTGGTCCTGAATCTTCCGTCAGGCTCCCCATCTGCGCCTAACCTGATGCAACTCCACTGGTTGCCTGTCAGAAAGAGAACGCGTTTTAAGATTCTTTGCTTAGTACACAAAAACATGTACGGAAGGGGCCCTTGTTACTGGAAAAAGAAGCTCAACTGGCATCAGCCAAGCAGGCCCCTCAGATCCAGCAACAGGCACCTCCATCAGAATTCGTACAACTAGAAATGGAGGAAGATCTTTTTCGTTCCTAGCCCCCACTCTCTGGAACAAATTGCCATTACACCTTCGCACTATTGCTGACCATCATCGTTTTTGTAGGGAACTAAAAACATGGGGGCCGATTCCGATCTCGGCCGGTAGGGCACCGAATCGGATTCGACTTAACCGGATCCGATTCGGAGCCCTATTTCCCGACCGAGTCGTACGTGCATCCGGGCGAGCGAGTACGATGCGTGCGGTCGCGAAATCCCCAACCGACTCGTTCGCAGGACCCGACCGCTCCGACCAACTCGCACGGGGACGACGCGCACCGCGCAATGGAGACGTTCCCCGGCCGGGTAAGTACGATGCGCACCTCGACCGCTCCGACCGACTCGCGCAGTCCGGCTCCAAGGAGCTGTCGGAGCCGCACTTTGGGGGTCCGTGTCGGACCCCCCTGGAAGCGTAGGTGCACGAGTCGCACACAGGGGGGACCCATGGGTCCCCCTACACGTGCATGCACGGTGCGACCCGCATCGACGCGAACACGCTGTAGGGGGCGCCCTTGTTCAGCGTCGTGCCCATTGAGTCAATGGGAGCCCGTGTACGCATCGTATGACTGGCTCCCATTGACTTCAATGGGAGTCCGACCGAATCGAGTCCGATAGCATACGTGCGCATCGTACTCGTTCGGTCGGACTGCTAGGGTCCGATTCGGTCGGAAATCTCTCCGGGTCCGGCTCGGTCGGGGAGATTTCCGGCCTGAATCGGAATCGGCCCCTAGGTCTTTTGACAACTGACCCCCTGTTTCCTTTATTAGCTGTCTTTAGTTGGAGCTGCATGTGAGCGCCATGAGACTTTCGGGTGATATGAGCGCTTTACAAATGTCCCTGATTTGATTTGATTTGATTTGATTTATGTACAAAATATTGTTTTTTATATATATAAATATAAAATAAAATAATAAATATTAAATGTATTAAATAATAAAATTAATTAAAAAAAAATAGATTTAATATACATTTGAACAAATATAACAAATAAACTTAACTTAAAAAAAGTAAATACACATATAATAATTATTATATATATTTACTGTAAAACAATTGATAAACTATTAATTTTAATTTATTTTATAATTTTTAAATTATATAAAAATGTAACAAATAAATATAAATATATATATATACATATACCAATAACATAAAATTTATGTTAAAAAAACATTCTGTTATTAATTAAAACATTAAACTATTTAAAAATATTTAAACTTAAATTTCCCACTCCAGTCAATGCAACAGTAAGGTAAGTGTTGGATAGCGTAGGGGTAAAAATTAATATTCCCACTCCAGTGAGTGCAACAGTAGGGAAAGTGTTGGATAGCGGAGGGATGAAATTTACTATTCCCACTCCAGTGAGTGCAGCAGTAGGGAAAGTGTTGGATAGCAGAAGCGTAAAAATTACTATTCCCACTCCAATGAGTGCAACAGTAGGGAAAGTGTTGGATAGCGGTGGGATAAAAATTACTATTCCCACTCTAGTCAGTGCAACAGTCGGGAAAGTGTTGGAGAGCAGAGGGGTAAGCATTTCTATTCCCACTCCAGTAAGTGCAACAGTATGGAAAGTGGTGGCTAGCGAAGGGGTACAAATTACTATTCCCACTCCAAAGAGTGCAATAGTAGGGAAATTGTTGGATAGCGGAGAGATAAAATTACTATTCCCACTCCAATGAGTGCAACAGTAGGGAAAGTGTTGGATAGCGGAAGGGTAAAAATTACTATTCCCACTCCAGTAAGTGTAACGGTAGGGAAAGTGTTGGCTAGCAGAGGGATAAAATGTACTATTCCCACTCCAGACAGTGCACCAGTACGGACAGTGTTGAATTGCAAAGGGTTAAAAATTAGTATTCCCACTCCAGTGAATTCAAAATTTAAAACAAACAAAATATCAACAACAAAAAATATTTAAAAAACAAAATAAATTAAAAAAATATATAAATATGTTAAAAATTAAAATACAAATATATTTAATATTAAAAACTTTAAAAAAAAAAAACATATTATAATGTTAAATACATATCACAAATAATTACAAACATTATATTAAATAAAATATAAAAATATTTTTCAAACAAATATTTTTAGTTAGAAATTATTAATGAACAAAAACATTATTACATACATTTATTTTATTTACACTTCTACCCTACAACACCACACAATTCACAACCCACATCTAAATTAAAAATAAAATGTACTTCCATAATTAACATAATTAATTATCAATTACATAAATATAATTAATTAAAAAACAAATTAAAACACATAAAAATTAATTAACTTCCCACCCTTTACCCCTATAAACCCTACAACCCACACCTAAAATTAATTACACAATTTCCATATTTAATTTTCAATTAATTAATTAATATTAATTAACAGCGAATTATTAACCAATTCAAAATAAATTACTTCCCACCCTTTACCCCTATAAACCCCACAACCCGCACCTAAAATTAATTACACAATTTCCATATTTAATTTTCAATTAATTAATTAATATTAATTAACAACTAATTAGTAATTAATTAAAAGTAAATGACTTCCCACCCTTTACCCCTATAAACCCCACAACCCGCACCTAAAATTAATTACACAATTTCCATATTTGATTTTCAATTAATTAATCAATATTAATTAACAACTAATTATCACTACAAAATCTCAATTAAATAGATATTAATAAATAAAGAAAATCATTAATGTATTATAATTAAATTACTTGCAACCCAATTCCCCTATAAACCCACATCCCGCTACAGAACTAAAAAACGCAAAATGTAATTAAAATAAAATGTATAACTACTAAAAATGTAACACATATATTAAAAAACATAAACAATACATATACAAAAAAATACATCACATACATTTAAAATATATACTAAAATACATAATACTGATTAAAAAATCAATATTTTAAACAACTATATTTTTGCAAACGATATTAATGACTTCTATATTTTTAAAAACAATATTTCTTACCTTCAAATCAATATTTTTGACCATGATATTATTGCTGTCGATATTTCTGACTCATGATATTTAGGACTCGATATTTCTGTAGTTCGACGTTTCCAACTGTATATTTTGTCTGCACACCAACTTGCACGTTGATAGAATGGAAGTGCTTTCTGTTAGGGTACACTTGCTCCCTGGCTTGTGGTGGTACTAAGGTACTATGGGGCCGATTCGGATCTCATTCGGAAAGCATACCGAACAACTCATGTCCGGAATGCTTTCCGTACGACTCTGATCGGGGGGGCCCGACCGAACGAGTACGATCCATTTGAATGCATCCGGATGCGATTCGGTCGGACTCCCATTGACTTCAATGGGAGCCTGTGTACTGAACGTGTACACAGGCTCCCATTGAAGAAAGGGGTGGCTGGGGATAATCGTGCACCCTGTGGTGGGCACCCCATGGTGCCTGCCACACTGTGCATGGTTGGGAAGAGGGGACCCATGGGTACCCCCACAGGCCCGATTTGGAGGGCCCCGGGTGAAGGGGGGCCTGCTACAGGCCCCCAAAGACTGATTCAGGCAGCCTTTTTGTTCCGGGCAAACCGAATCGGAAAGGCTGTCTGAATCGGTCATCGTACTTGCTCGCTCGGAAAACCTAGTCCATAGATCTGTACGAATCTGCTCCGGAAGGCTCTATCTCTCCGAATGCCTTTTGGAACTGATTCGGTCAGCGCTAAGGCTTTCCAGGCATCGTACTTGGTCGTTTGGAACTGTGAACGAGTCGGTCGGAAACCAGGGCTCCGGATCAGTTTAGGCAAACCTATATCTGATTCGGAGCCCTTCCGACAGAGATTGGAATCGACCCCTAAGTGTGCCATCAATAGATCCAATCACATGTGGGATGTGACCAAAAGCATAGAAATCAGCCTTCACAGTGGCCAGGGCCAGGCTGGGAACAGTAACCAGACCTGCGTTTGACCGGCACTGGAAGCGTGGGTGGTGCTAGCAAGAAGCAATGCTCCCGCTTTTGTTACAGTGGGCCCCTAGTGGCAAAAATCAGCACCCACTGGCACAAAACCGTGGATAAGCCCAGTGCCCGCTACGGCCAGTCCGGCCCTGACAGCTGGTCACGTGTCTCAAAAGTGCTGCTAGCACCTCTTGAAGTATCCGACTGAACATAGGTTGTGACAATCCACCCAAAATAGTGACAGTGGTATTGATAGAATTAATTTTGGGACCTATTCAACTACAGAAGAGCTGTTTGGGCAGGGGCTGGTTTGGAGGCCAATCTCAGATCAGCAGACTGGTCTAAAGTTTCAACATTCAGAACTTTTTATTGTAAACTGATTCCTTGTGTTGCTAATGAGGATGTGTCTATGCTGTGAATGAGGACAATACAAGCCTCAGGGCATGTAATAAAAATTGACATTTTTCTTGCTTCAGTGACTGAAAGTCTTCAGTGTATTAAAGCCATGAGATGAGAATTATCCCACCACTTTTGATCATTTTAATACCATCCCTTCTTGTTTCAGCACCTACTGGAAAAATTCCAAATCAGTTTAATATGGAAATTTGTCTGGAGAACAAATCAGACATATGTAGCCTCGTCTAACCATGCAACCTTTCTCACTAAACAAGGATGAACCTGTTCTTCAGTTTTGGTGGATAAAAATACAATTCAGGGGTCTACCGTGTTGGACCTAACTAAAGACTTATTTACTATCTTTAAGGCTTGTACAATTGTCAGAGTTACTGTTCCTACATTCTACTATACTTGGAGCAACTCACTCAAGAAAAGAGGACTTTTATGCTCTAGATCGAGATAGTTCATGAATGAAGGGAAACATTATTGGTTGGTGATCATTGTGACTTCAGTTTGTGGATGCTTTCCAAGAGTTCATGGGTAGTGTATTTAATTAAATAAAGCTCTCCGTGCAACGGGTATACCCAGAAGTGGGTCCTGTGTTTACTGTGCCACTGGAATCAAGCTATATCTGGCTGAAGAGCCCATAATAAGGGTGAAACTGGTCCTAGGTTGCTTGTATTCAAGTTCAGGGAGGACCTGGCATGGCAGTTCAGGCTGGACTGTTCTCACTAGAACAGGGTCAAGATTGATTTACATATGCCTAGGTCGAAACTGTGGTGGCCTGGTGGTCGGATAATTATGGTTTGAGTTACAGCCGGAGCAATTGCCAGTGGCTGAGAACAATTCAAGCATTCCATCCATCATCTTGTTGTCAATGTTGTAACCATGAAGCAAAAAATTGGAATCTCTAGTGCAATATTAAAGACACCAAAAGCATTTAGATATTTTCTGCAAAAAGATATTAGAATCATTTTAAAAGAAATCAGTTGTAAAAAAAGCTGTAGTTCAGAATATATAGAAACATGGAAAGATATTCTGTCTTTCCCATAATTGCCTACAGCATGGAAAACATGTTGCCTTTAATAGCACTTTTCTGCTTATCACCATTTAAATAGAAAAACAGAGCAGAAGAAGAAAAGACTGCATTTTGTTTTTGGTTTTCTAAACTGCAGTTCTATGTCCTTCATTTTCTCTTGGCTGCTGGCTCTGGTAGTAGGCATTGGGATAACAGAACTCAACTATAATAACGTATTACAGTTGATCTGCTATGTCATTTCCTGATTACAGGTGATTAGGTGTGTCACAAGTTGCATGTAATAGGAAAATTTGAGATGGGTTTTTATACAGGAATTGCAGGATCTCATGTATTATATATGGAATAAAGTACCCCATGCCATACAATATAAGAATATTGCAAGTCACCAAGTAGTTCTGAGACCACACAGAGGAACAAAACCAAAGATTGAGTTCCTTGAAAATATCATGGAACTCCAAGATGACTTACAAAGTCCTCATAATGTACAGCAGGGGGTACTTTATTTCTTATAATGCATGGTCACAGAATCACCCTTGCCACAAACTGGTTGAATACTTAGGGGCAGATTTCCTATTGTGTCACGCAATGCAGTGCAGCAAGCAAAGATGCTGCATTGCGTGAAATGAAAAGAGCACAAATATGCCATATCTACAACGATATGGCACACTTTTGTTTCCTCCTAGTGCTGGAACACTGTGTGCTGCCAAGCGCTAATACAAGCACCCTTGCACCATGTTCCAAGGGTGTCTGCATTACAAGCAGGATGTTTTTTGTGCAGGACGGAACACCTTCTCACAAAAACACAATCCTTAGAGGCAATTTCCTCTTTCTATGTGTGATACAGAATGCATCACTCACAGAAAGAGGAAGTAATGAGAAGAAATAAAGATATTTCCCCTTCTTATGCCTCTCTGTGGTAGGCACAGGTTTTTGGTTCAATCTCAGGTTTACTGCCTTCAATAAAATTGGAATTGCATCAAATGCCTTGGGTGGATATATGGGAAAGACCATGCTTCACCCATGTAACGCCTACCACTATAAAATGTAATGCAGCACAAGCCACTGAGTTGAGCTACACTTCTTTACAAAGTTATGCAAGGTGGCACAAGTCGCCCCTTCCGTGGCTTTGTAATTCTTACTGAAGCCTTTGCTTTGTACTTGCATCATCTTGCGTGATGCAAGGACAATGCAAAGGCTTAGTAAATCTTGGCCTTGGTGTGTTGCTCTATTATATGAAAGAAATTGTTTGTTTGCAGACATGCAGAAAAAAGTAAAATTTGTAGTGCAAAATTAAACCCACAGAAAATGCAGTTAGATATTTGCTGAAAATATATTAGAATCTTTTGATTACCAGTCAGATTTTTTTCAAAAACGCTGTAGCTCAGAATGCGTTGAAGTGCACAGAGAGATTCAAATTACCTAAGTACAAAAAAATAAACAAGCTGTCATAAATATCTCCTTTCTCCTGATCATTGCTCCTCTAGAAAGAGAGAGCCAAGCAGGAAATGTCAGGTTTCTTTTTCGCTCTCTACAGTGCAGGATTAGTTATGCTGCCTTTTCCCTTGACTGCTGACTCTGGCAGCAAATATGACGTCAGAACTCAACTGTAATAGTTTATTACAGTTGATTGGTTATGTCATTGTTTTTAACACAAGCGACTAGATGCCTCAAAAGTCGCCAGTAATAAAGAAATTCTAGATGAGCTCTCACACAGGGATTGCTGGCTCCCAGGTATTATAAATATGTATATTTTCTCGTCTAGGAGGAAACTGCGATTCTATCCGAAGGTCAAAGATCTTGGCTATTAAAAGAACAAAATAATTCTGTTGGCTAAAGAAAAATGCTAAAATACTCCAAATATAGGCAATTTCGCCTTTTAATATTACATCTTCCTCAAAACACAAACGCCTGGCGTGCTCCGTTGCATATGATTTAGTGGTTATGCGGCCACGTGGTCTTTGAACATCATTGGACAATTGTCAAGCAGCGATCTCTATTATTAAGGGGCCTTGGGGATGCTCTGTGCTCTGGTAAATGGTGATATGAGGAGCTTTAATTCCCTTTTTGTCTTATTTGGTTTTGTATATTATCCTGGCTCAGATGCATTAAGTAACAACAGCATTTCAGCATGAAGGCAGTTTTCCATAATGCCTGTCTAATCCTTGCTCTTGTAATTAATGAGTCTGTTGCTAGATTTTGCTATTTAATTTATGTCATGCATTTGTTATCCAAGAACAAAAGAGGATTTTTGGAGCATTGCAACTGTAAAACAAGTGAAATCCTGTAATGTCGTTGGGGATTATGAGAAAGTTATACTTAAATAAAATCTGAATCAGAATAGAGTAATACATGATTGTCAAAAGATACACAGAGTTATTAGCATGTTTTCTATGGCCCTATGATAAGTTGCTTAATCCCTGTTTCTATACTACTCCAGTAAACTAACAGAAGCATCAACGTGGTTAGGACCACACCATTTGTAACAAGCATTGGCTTTTGCATAGCGCATGCAAACAGAGGCATTGGCTTCAGTGTAGTCTATGTACGCAAATGTATACAAACGTGTCAGAACCCCGTTTGAGGGCCACGGGCAAGCATGGGTTACTGCGCCCAACCGGGTGGTTTTGGCCTCTTACTCCTGATGTCCCGGGCCCACCCTACAATGGATCCAGTTCAACTGGGTCAAGCAACCCTTTCTTGACCTGACTCTCAGTTAGGTGGTGTTGCACGAGCAGTCAAGGCTCTCTATTAGGGGAAGTGTAGATACAGATCAGCAAACACGACTCCTACCTCAACGTGCAAGCAGCGCACACAATAAATCAATGTCCAGTCAAATACTTATTTTGTATAAAAGAAGTATTTTACTTCTAATTCTACACATGCAAAGGGAAACGACATTTAAAAAGCAACACCATAGCCCCCCTTGAGATAGGCAGACTAGTAGTTGTCAGGCCAACCCCCCAGGCTACTAAGTTACCATGTAACGGTGTGCTGTTAATCTCCATTCAAATGATGCAACATCCAGAGATGGGGCCGTCTCCTCCTTGCTCCGGCTGGACTCCGACGGTGTCTCCTCTGTCTTCAGGCCTCCTCGGATACAAAGCCTCCCTAGTCTTGGTTGTAGCAGCAGTTTTGGGTCATTGGCAACAGCCCAGACCTTCTGCCTCAGTGCTTCGAGTGACCCCTCCTAGCATACAGGGCCGCTCCAATGAACCTCACTGTTGGGTCACACTGGCCTCAGGTTTCCTTTCCCGCGGCCCCTACTGGAATGCGGGGTCAAGGCAACTTCCTGCACACGGGCGACAGCCCGATTGATGCAACACAGTTCCTTGGCACAGTGCTGCTCCGCCTAGCATTCTGGGTCACCATCTTCCACAAAGCAGGACACAGGCAATGGCTCAATCGATGTGCCAATTGTTCTTGGTGCACGGAGCTCCCCTCCTGGCATATGGGGTTGCCAAACTCACAAGTAATATATAGTTTTCATCATATCCCACAATGAATATCCATTTCATGGTCAAATTTTGAAATTTTACATGAATGTCATTAAATAAATTGAGGCATAGGAGGCATCTTTACTCAATCTTCCACTCTTTTATTTGCATTCATTTGTTTATTGTTTTAATTCTATTCTCTATGTTTAACAATGCACACCCTAAATAAGTAAATAAATATAATGTAATGTAAAAATATATAAAAACAAAAAGGATTTATTATTTAATTATAAAATATCTCAACCTTTTGTAATTTAAAATTAATGAAAGGATATTGTACATATTATTATTTATTTATAATTATGAATATAGCTGTTTAGAAATAATTAAAAGTAATGTAATGATACATTATTAAAATGCAATCCTACATTAATTTTTAAACTCAAACAAATTAAGATATTTTCGAATTAAATAATAATACTATTTAATTTGTATATATTTTATTTCACATTAAAATATATTTATTTATAATTTAACTACTTCAAATAATTTAAATTAACTTATTTTAACAGTATTTCCTATGCTGTTTTATATTAAGTCCCTGCCTTCATTATTTTCCATGGGAGGGTCTTGCAGTAGCAGGGGTTGGCCATGGGTGGTGCTGGAATACTGTTTTTTTTTCCGCTGTAGTAATTACACATGTAGGTTTAGCTAGGCCCCCTTTTTCATGGGGTGGAGACGTGTAAGTGCCCACTTTTGAGTAACTTTACACTTGGATTTTGTGAATAGCCAAAAGTTGTACAGTTACTCAAAACTATAAGTGTAAATCTGCATGTGTAATTTACAAGTATACCTTAACCTTTATAAATAGTCCCATCTGTGCTTTGTGATCCATTTTCTATGCTTTGAAATATGACATTTCAGTCTCAACATCTGAAAAATCACTGCTCTGGGTGGGGCACCCAGCAACGGCCTCAAGACGAAGGCTCTGTGTGATCATACAAAAGAAAACGGTTTAGAGAGCATTTTTGGTTTCAGTTTCTCAATGATCCTTTTGCATAGAAATAATCTCTGGGTGGGCCTTCCACTCCATAGGGAATCCTACAAAACACAGAAGATTGAGAAGATTGTATCTCATTCTCCCTTCTGCATCTTCCACTGTGGTTTCAAGTATTTGCAGTTTCTTGGAGCGTCATGGTCGTATTGTGTATTTTTGACTGCTAGTATTGATTCTCTCCACTGCTCCCTCAGACGCTTTTGTTTTTTCCACTGCTGTAAGCAAGTCTGTTTTAATCACAGCCATCTCCAACAAGACTGTGTTGGGTTTGTATTCCAAAGCAGTTTGGAGGTCTTTGATAGTTTCTGCTGGTCAGAAGTGGAGAGTCCAGACTCTGCCCTCCAACACCAGATTATTCCACCTGGGCATCCCATTGATGTGAAATGTATCATGTGATTCTATTCATACAGGTTTGCTTTGTTTATCCTTTAAAATCTTTGCCATTTCTCTCTACAAACAGATGCAGTAATGTGCCAGAGGCCTGGTGGATTGCACCGTTCAACCACTTACTGGCGTCTAGTAGTGTTTACATTCTAGTCCATTTTCTTCATGTGATTCACATAAATTATACCCAAAAACAACCTCATTTTGCCTTCTTCAGTGAGGTAATACATAGTGAAACTGTGGGGGACATGTGTATTGTTCAGCATGAAGTTAGTTAGGGTTGTTAGAGAGTAATCCATTGTTCAGAAAGGTTCATCACAAGACATTCACACCTTCATTTGCCACCACGTACCACAAGAGAGAGCCCATCAAGGTCTGGAGTTCAAACAACATAAGATGCACAGTAGATGTTTGTCTGTATTTCACCTTGTCTTTGGGGCAAATGAGGCACATACTGATTTACTTTAAGTACCAATAATGGAGTGTTGGAAATTACGGCCACCACTGCATAGACAGAGCACACCTGCAAAACATACCCTCTGTTCCGTGAACTGTAATATTTTCACAGTTAAAAAAGTTATTTGTAGTACTTTTGCGCAACTGAGATTGGTCCTTCAACTCTCATCTCTGTCATTGATGCTTCTGAATGAATAGGCTATCCTGTTTTCAGTTTAAATCTATAATAACTGCTAAAGCCCCACCAAAAGTGAAACATCCCTCATCAGTGTAAACATATATATACTGATAAACACCTGCACAAACTAAAATGCCATTCAAAAAATGAAAGTGAGAGAGAAATGTATCCTTTTTATTTCTTTATGAAGGGGCCAACACAACATAACGTTGTTATGGAAGGTAACAGAAAGAAAGTCTGGTTTAAGAATATTCTGCTTGGGTTTTGCTGTTTACATATGTTACTGAACTACTGTTTCTTCTTCATTTTGTTTCCTCCAGTTTTTTGTGCTTGGATTAAAGGTGCAGGGTTTAAAAGAATGTTTTTGGTTGATCTAATTATTTTATACACTGGAGAGAATCTGGGAATATTGAAATCATATGTGACATTTTGCCAGTGTTTAATTCTTCCACTGACTGATGAGGTGTCTGGCTCATTAGAATCTTGGCCAATATGTACTATCAAATTTAACCACAGAATGGGAAAAACACTTTGATATATCAGCCCCCTTTTCTAACATGTCACCTGACAAATAGCCCAGACATTAAATACTCAAATTGGGGTGTAGTGACAGGTACCTGTGAAAAGTGTGCTGTCACCATGCACAGAGGATAGTGGTGAAAACATGACACAAGCCCTTCTAAATGCCAACACAATTCATATCTGCAAGGCGTCACATTGTTATGGGTGATACTTTCAGCTAACTTTGTCTTTTTACCAAACTGCACTTTACTTATGAAGTTTTTGAGGCTCATAGTCACAGTGTTCACAGCAAAAGATCAGGACTAGCTTAAAGTTAGACATTTATCATGGGGCCACTTGGCAGCTATGAATGTGTACACAATATGCCTGAATCTTTATTTCAGAAACCATTCATGAATTTTCATAATGAGGCATTCTGTTACTTCACATGACCTTTTTTAAAAAATATTATATCACTTTGTGTTTCTTTGAGGGTTCCTTCACTTGTCCTTCTTTGAGAGATGCATGTTGTAAAATATTGATTGAAATTCAAAATGCTTCTTTGGATTATTCTATGAATACCTTTCTTCTGGACACAGACAAAAAAGTTGTTTCAAGAAACCACGAGTTCAAATTAATGCTTATATCACAATTTCTAATAATGGCGTTTAGTCAATGCGACTTCAGCCTTATATTTTCCTTTTGTACTTGCCCATGCTTTTCAAAGTAGAAGCAGCACAACTAACATTTTGTCCTTGTCCCTTTTCAGAGTTTTGCTTTTTATGTTGAAAATCTTCCCTCTCTTCGAAGGTGACCAGAAATGATACAAGGAATGGTCGCCTTGGAGACTTGAGGATGCTCCGGGAAGCAGATCCTCACAGAGACTCTAGGAAGCAGGGAGAACCCTTCAAGTTTCGAGAGGCAAAGCGAGGCCAAATCTTATGGGTGCAGTTTAAATTAAAACCTGTGCCCAAAATGATTGCTAAGATTTTCAGATCTCACAAGATCTTCTGGTAGTGGAATCTTACAAGATCGTCAGATTCCAAAACAAAGAGGACAGTTAGCACCACAGTCCACTACCCAAGTACTCATACTTAGCCCTGTATGCAGGGCAAAGTGTGAGAAAAGTGCCTACATGCTCGCTGGCCATGCAACATCTCAGTAATTCATCACCAATGTCTTTTAGATTGTTCATTTGGAACAGATGACACCAGAAAAACATTATATTGAATATATCAGTGTGTGGGGCGAAGGAGATCATGGAGTTTAACTACAATTGACCGTTTGCCATCCGCACCATGAGCCATAATTTACCTTAATTAAATAAGGACTCAGAAAGATAAAGACTGGTCTTAATTAAGCCTGGGCGTATGCGGAACTCCGCGAAGTATAAAAAAGACTCTGCCGCGCTACGCGGAGCTCTGCGAGCAGCGGAGTGCGTTAGATAAATGCTGTCGCAGTGATTTTCAGTGTCAGGTGCTTGTCCGCACTGTGCAATCATCGCGAACGGCACCATGCACAGCGCAAGCGGGCGCTGCTTCCTTTCTACCGCTCGAGTAGATTTTTACTCGAGCGGCAGCTTTTTCAACGCGAACGGACGATTTCTCAACGCTAGCGGTCGCGAGCATACATGACCGCTCGCAATGAGAAATCGACCGCCCGCATTGAGAGATCTCGCCGGGAGGTTGATTTTCCACTCTCGCGCTCGCCAACTTGATGTTGACGATCGCAAATGAGGAAAAATCTCGCCAGGAGGTGGATTTTCCACGCTCGCCAACTTGACATTGATGAACGCGAGCGAGGAAAAAAACTCCACTCCGCAACAGGAAGCGGAGTTTTTGGGAACTCCGCGAGCTCCGTGTAACACAGAGTGCGGAAAACTCTGCAAACTCCGCGAGCGGAGCAGAGTTCACTGCCCAGACTTAGCCTTAATATGGTGGACCTCCCATTGTATGAAAGGCAGTATCCTTTCTTATGGACTGACACCCACCTTTGATTTACCTCCATCAAAGCCTGTGGTGCTGCATCAATAGACTAAATGGGATGGGTGAAGTTTGGCACAGTGTGAGAACTGCTGATTCATGGAAGATCTCCAAACGCACCAAGCACTAAATATTGGCCGATATCTGCATTCTAGATTAATTCTTTCAAACGCTTTTGAAATCAGTCAAGAGGTGAGTCATGCAAAGTCAAGAACGAGCTCAACACTCAAACTGAGCCTCGTCAAGATATTACCATTCAGGTATGGGCGTTCCCATGCAAAGCAGGCACCCAACCCTTGTTTATATTGGCAATTCCCATATAATCATCATGCTTTGCCTCTATGTTGCATCTGATCACCTGGAAAAAAATGGTGAATATGTTATATTTACAAGCAAAAGCCCACTTGACCACAGAAATGTATCATTCATTTATTTCACATGAGCTCGATAAAGTCGAACTATTTCCCATAAGAGCTGCTGTGAGGGCAAACCTCTCTGTTTCTGTTTTCTTTAATGTCGGATGCAATGGTATATGATATGCATCAATGAGAGGTTTTTAATACACATACTTCTGTCAGTATACTGCGTTTGGGTAGCAATGAAGTGGAGCAACCAACACATGGGGGCCGATTCCGATCTCGGTCGGAGGCGCACCCAATACCATTCGGTCGGGAAAAAAGCCATGCGAGAGCCTGTTTCCCGACCGATCCGTACAGCACACCGAACGAGCAAGTACGATGCGCACAACAGCAAAGAATCCGGCCGAGCCGTACTCACCCAAACCAGGTCCTGTTCTCTGACCGAGGCGAATCCGGAAACGCCGAATCGAGTCACACGGAAGGAAAAATGCAGCCCCGTCCGGCCGGACAAGTACGATGCGCTTTCCGTACGTGCCGAACCCGTCGCTACGCACGGCACGTCAAAGCATCCGGGAGAGGCGCACATAAGCTCCGATTCGCGCCACAACACGATCCACGACTCCGAGACGAACACGCCAACGACGAGGACGAGGCGAAGCGACGAGGACGAGGCGAAGCGACGAGGACGACGCGAAGCAACGAGAAGGACGAACGACACGAACCAACCATGAATCCCTTCGTCCCGATCATACCAATATTCTACATATACTACCGGAACAGGCACGGACGCGTACGGCGCAGAAGGTAAGCCAGACACCAACCACAAAACACATACAACACGTACACGACACATCACACACACACACAGGGATGCAGAATATACTTACACCAGCAACAGCAGCACCATAGGGGCGGGATGCCCATCACCAATGCCACATATGCACACAGGGGCCTGAATGCGCACCACCACCCTCACCCAGGGGGGGCAGGATGCCTACCACTACTACCACCCTCACCCAGGGGGGGCAGGATGCCTACCACTACTACCACCCTTAGCCAGGGGGGCAGGATGCCTACCACTACTACCACCCTCACCCAGGGGGCAGGATGCCTACCACTACTACCACCCTCAGCCAGGGGGGCAGGATGCCTACCACTACTACCACCCTTAGCCAGGGGGCAGGATGCCTACCACTACTACCACCCTCACCCAGGGGGGCAGGATGCCTACCACTACTACCACCCTCAGCCAGGGGGCAGGATGCCTACCACTACTACCACCCTCACCCAGGGGGCAGGATGCCTACCACTACTACCACCCTTAGCCAGGGGGGCAGGATGCCTACCACTACTACCACCCTTAGCCAGGGGGCAGGATGCCTACCACTACTACCACCCTTAGCCAGGGGGGCAGGATGCCTACCACTACTACCACCCTTAGCCAGGGGGCAGGATGCCTACCACTACTACCACCCTCACCCAGGGGGCAGGATGCCTACCACTACTACCACCCTCACCCAGGGGGGCAGGATGCCTACCACTACTACCACCCTCAGCCAGGGGGCAGGATGCCTACCACTACTACCACCCTCACCCAGGGGGCAGGATGCCTACCACTACTACCACCCTCACCCAGGGGGCAGGATGCCTACCACTACTACCACCCTCAGCCAGGGGGGCAGGATGCCTACCACTACTACCACCCTCACCCAGGGGGGCAGGATGCCTACCACTACTACCACCCTTAGCCAGGGGGGCAGGATGCCTACCACTACTACCACCCTTAGCCAGGGGGGCAGGATGCCTACCACTACTACCACCCTTAGCCAGGGGGGCAGGATGCCTACCACTACTTCCACCCTTAGCCAGGGGGGCAGGATGCCTACCACTACTACCACCCTCAGCCAGGGGGCAGGATGCCTACCACTACTACCACCCTTAGCCAGGGGGCAGGATGCCTACCACTACTACCACCCTCACCCAGGGGGGCAGGATGCCTACCACTACTACCACCCTTAGCCAGGGGGGCAGGATGCCTACCACTACTACCACCCTCACCCAGGGGGGCAGGATGCCTACCACTACTACCACCCTCACCCAGGGGGGCAGGATGCCTACCACTACTACCACCCTCACCCAGGGGGGCAGGATGCCTACCACCACTACCACCCCCACCCATAGGATGGACAATGCATGACACAACCAGCACACCACAACCTAGGGAATGCAAGAAGAAGACATCCCCCAACACCATGACAAGCGTGTGTAGACTGTGTCAAATGCCTACAACACCGAACATGACTTCTAACATACAATGTGACCCCCTAGCACATGTGCCACACAAATATGTGTGTGGCACACACACACAAGCAGGCCATGACCATTGTGGCAATGGGGTCCAAACACCCATCATCACAGTGACCAAAAGGTAAGTGTGGGGTCCATAGCTGCAGCACATTTTGAACATTGTGGCAATGGGGTCCAAACCCCCATCATCACAGTGACCAAAAGGCAAGTGTGGGGTCCATAGCTGCAGCACATTTTGAACATTGTGGCAATGGGGTCCAAACCCCCATCATCACAGTGACCAAAAGGCAAGTGTGGGGTCCATAGCTGCAGCACATCTTGAACATTGTGGCAATGGGGTCCAAACCCCCATCATCACAGTGACCAAAAGGCAAGTGTGGGGTCCATAGCTGCAGCACATCTTGAACATTGTGGCAATGGGGTCCAAACACCCATCATCACAGTGACCAAAAGGCAAGTGTGGGGTCCATAGCTGCAGCACATTTTGAACATTGTGGCAATGGGGTCCAAACCCCCATCATCACAGTGACCAAAAGGTAAGTGTTGACAAAGTAAGAGGTGCAACTGCCAAACTGCATGGATGATTCCTGGTCACAGAACAACAAACACATCAGTGGCAAAGTAGTGTATGTGTCCCATTGCAACATAAATTGGGGGAGCCAAATCCTGCAGTGCAAATAAGACATAACTTTGGCCATGTGCAGACAAACAACACCCATGGGGGCTGACACCGTCAACAATCATCAATGACACAATGACAGAAGTGACCATCCGAATGCAGACCCACATATTTGCACCAATGGGCACACACATGCAGATACCCTGTGGAGACTGCAGATGTGAGGCGAACAGATACCATACCATGGCAGCAATGGGACACACAATGAACAATTAGCACCAAATGAGGGCTCCCGTCCCATCAGCCTGGTCATGGAAGTGCCAACGGAATCATCAGCACAGATCCAACACACTTGTATAGCAATGTTGCACTGACAACACAGATGAGTCCTTCCCCATTGATGCCCAAACCTGCATGTTCACTGGAGATGGCCACACGGTCAGGGAAGTAGACGAATAGAACAATGGCAGGCACAACAGATGTGCAGGGGTGGAAGCCACAGATGTGAAGTTGCCAATCTAAGTAGGAAATCTCATTGCCAAATACTGAACACATGACACCCTCAGATGCTGCTATGGATGACATGGATACACCACAGGATAGGACACATTCCCCCTGGACCACATGGGTTCCTACACAGTAACACTTCATTATCATGAGACCAAATATCACCATCACTGCAGCAAGGGCATTGTTAGCATCATCAACATCATGTACATCAGAAGCAAAAGCACTAGAGAACAGAAAGTTGCTTTATTCAGCATATGTGGCATTAAAAGTAGAAGTCCGGTAGAACATAAACAAAGGCCAATGGCCAGTCCATCAACAAAGTCACAAGTGGGTGACAGTGGCAGATGCCACCCTACACATGCCTGCACAAAACCAGGGACAATCCACTAGGAGGGGCAACCGGGGGGTAGGCCAGGCACCGCAGGGACAGGATCAGGGCTCACCAGGAGGAAGCAGGGAAGGGGTGGTGGGTGCTGAAGAGCCACTGACAACTGCAGTGGAGGTGTCTGACATGGTGTGTGCCGGCACAACTGGGGGCATGGCTCAGATGTTGTGGGTGCCGGCACGACTGCAGTGGACCCTGCAGATGGAGTGGACAGGTCCGCCACTGCAGTGCCCAAGTCAGACAGGGTGGTAGTGGACTCCACTGCAGTGCCTACCACCAGGGGAGGAGAATGGGGAACAGGCAAGGTGGGCTGGACAGAGGGGAGGACACCCTCACCACATCAGTGGCACAGACAAGCGCAGCGGGGGTGTGGTGCCGGGAGAGCAAGTGGCAGGGGGAGAAGGCCGGAGCCTCTTGGGGATGGTATATCTGTGGGTGGGGGAACCTGGGGCAGGGTGTGGTGGGGGCACCTGTGGAGTGGGGGCCTGAGGGATGGAGGAAGGAGACCTGGTGCTTGAGCTGCAGGGCGGCGGCGGGGTCTTGCTCTTAGCACTCCGGGGGGACTTGCGGGTGGGGGCCTCAGTCTGTCTGCGCCTGGGGGAGGGTGTCCGGGGGCGAGGGGCACTCTGCTCCGTGTGGGGGGCTTCCTCTTCCCCCTGGATGCTGGGGCAGCTGGATCGGAGGGGAAGAGGCCGAGGTCACTGAGGAAGAGGCGCTGGGTCTTTGGGGTTGCAGGTGAGGCAAGGGAGGGTGCTTTGGAGGAGAGGCAACTGAGGACTGTGCAGTGCCCGTGGATGCGTGTGTGTGTACCAGGGCCCCATCCCCTGTGAGTCTGGTTTCAGTCCCCTGACTGTGCGTGCGTGTGCGTTTAGTTTGTGGCGTGTGTGTCTGTGTGCTGGATGTGTGTGTGCTGGTGTGTGCCTGTGCCGGTGTGTGTGTGCTTGGGACGGGCAAGGTGCTGGGGAGTGTGGATGGAGCAGAGGCAGGAGGGGTGAGGGACTGTCTGAGGAGGGACACTGCTGCCGTCAGGGAGGAGTCCATGGACCTGTTGCCCCTCTGTAGGTCAGACATGCCCGATGAGATGCCCTCCATGAACGACACCAGCTGAGTCAACAGTGCGGTGTGCGCATGGAGGACACTCAGCATGGCTGTCTGCCCTACATGGAGCTGGCGAAGGAGGTACACAGACTCCTCACTCAGGGCAGCAGGGGACACAGGGGCAGGGGGTGCGGTGCCTGGGCCAAAGGAGACACGCTCCCGAACATGGGAGCCTCCACGGACCTTGGGAATGGGAGCCGATGGGAGGGCGGTGGTGGTGCTGGTGGTGGCGGGGACAGCAACACTAGCTGGGGTGTGGTGGCTGCTGACACCCGCCTCCACAAGGGAGTCATCCTCCGAGTTGCTCTGGTCCTCAGCTGAGGTGGATGGTGCTGAGGACTCCTCGGTGTGGCTCCCCTCGCCCTCCGTGCCACTGGGTCCCTCCGACCACTCCTCGGCTGCTGACCCAGTCTGGCTCTCTGGCTCCTCCTGGTCCGTGGAGCTGTCCCCTTCCGTGGCCGTGGATGTATCTGCAAACAATGGGGAAACAGACAGACATCAGTCACCTGCACCAAACGCACACACCACTGTGAGCACAGCACATCACAGAGCAAGCCCTGGCATCATTAGTTGTACATTGCTAAAAGTGCCCTAACTGAACAGGAGAAGCCAATTGTCAGTCTGATGCCAAGCATGGCACTCACATCCCACATGGCCTTGCACCCATCTGTCTGGTGTCTGTTGGATTGCAACACCCCAGTGTGGACACATGCACCAAGTACACAGTAGTTGGACAGTGCAGAGGACACGGTGTGGACACATCACAGCTCTTGCCACTGAGTCAGTACAGGTTTCCGGATGAAAGGGATGCCCAGAGTCAAATAGGAAATGCATGTGATGCATACCAGCGACAGACACCATGATGCACCCATGTCCTGATAGCCAGCGCCACTATGGTGTGCATGTAGCACATGTCACTCCCCTGCAGGACCACAAATAAGTTGACACATGCCATGGCAGAGGCATGACTGCTAAGTCATACATCACTGTCTCAGTGATGTATGACTTGGCAGCCAGACAACAACACTATGCACTGTGTCACAATAGTAGGTCATGGGGAATGCAAGTCCTGGAGCTGCACAAGTGCACATGTACATCCCCCACACAACACATCATCTCAACCCTCATCTGTCCAGGTCACACCTATTGGACATATGGGAGACCTGTGACACTACCCTCTGAACCTGAGCCCCTCACAATTTGCTGTGAATGGGGAACAGCTGCCTGAACATCACATTCGCATACCCCAGTCTGCACGGGCAGCTGATCAAACACCTATGTGACACACAAGTATCGTCTCCTATGGTCACATCTCCAGGGGCATGCTGAGCCCCTACCAAGAAACACCCCAGCAGTCCTGGCAACTAATCCACAGCACACTGACACAGAGGCAGACACCGGAGGGGTCAAATCACTGTGCACAATGTGTCAGCTGATACACGGGAGTGGGAGTACAGAGTGCATTGCATGGCCTGGAGTAGGCATGACTGTCCTGCTCCACATGAATGAGGATGTGCCCTGGACAGTGGATAGCTGGCTATGTATGTGTGACACACGTAATCTGCACACTCCTGGGGCCCAAACATTGTTCCCACCCGCTGCATGGGCGTGTGCCACATACCCCAGGCACATGTGGTGGCTCAGCTCAGCAAGTGGACCGCATATCAAAGCAACACGCAGATCACATGTCCAAACCCAGGCGTTGTGTGAACAATGGACCCACCCATGATGCCCACAACAGAGTTAGGAAACAGATGCTGTCCCCCACCTTTAGTGAAGCAAACTGCAAGGACACAGTCCCAAGTGACACAATTCCCTGAATGTAAGGGCCACACCTGGGTATCAGATGAGCAGTGGGCAGTGCACAATAGAGGGACATGGCTCCTGGACAACATGACTGCTGCACTGTGGCAGTTGAACCAGGCCAGAGGAGGGCACAAAGCATGTAATACAGAGTTCACAGTGCAGTCTTTGACTCACCCCCTCCTTGCTGCTGTCTGGCCTTCAGCTGCCCATCCAGGTCTGGAAACACCACCGCCAGGATCTGGAGCATGTGGGGGTCAGGGTCCGTGTTCCGCCCCTCCTGCGAGGAGGCGACAGCTTCAGCTGGACCCGTGCAATCCTCCGGGTCCAGCCCCGAAGGTCCTGCCACCTCTTCTGGCAGTTGCGGATCCGGCGCTTGTAGACCCCCACGGACCGGACAGCCCGGACGATGTCCTTCCAGATTTCCTGCTTCCGATGGGCATTAACCTGTCAGGATGACAAAGTGAAAAGAGCCATTACCACACATGCAACATATCCGTGCATGACACAGTTGCATATACATGTCTCAATCACAGGGGCACATGATGTACACAGGCAGTGCAAAGCTGACCATGGACAGTTTGCCAGACGTCACTACATGGTATCATTGCATGGGAAGTAAAACCATGTTCAAATGCACTGTCACTGCACCATACCTGTCCAGTGCAAGTCACTACACACTATGGGGGTGACAACTACTCAGTGAGCCTGCTAGCCAGTGGCGTGCAGACTCTCAGCCTTGCCAGTCACACAAAATGCACATTCAGAAAGGCAGTGCACAGAACACTCACCTGCTCCCCTGGTGTCCCATACAGCTTGCTGTACTGTGGAAATGAGGCTGTCCAGCAGGGCCTGGTTCTCTTCAAGGCTGAAGGCTGGGGCTCTCTCCACAGTACGTGCCATTGCAGGGTCCAGAGGGGCAGAGACAGCAGCAGTGCAGTGGCAGATGTCGTCCTGGAGCATGTAGTGCAGGCAAGTGAGCTCTCAGGGGAACAGCCAGCAATATATATGTGCTGGAGAGGCAGATACTGTCCCTTGTGTCCAAAGTGATAGGTCCAAGTCGTTTGCATCTTCTGAATCTGGCCAATCCATGGAATAGCAGCACCAAAACACGCCCACAGCATCCTTCAAATCCTCAACTTCATGACATACATGATTTTGCAACATTGTTGTGGGTGACCAACTGAATTTACAGCAACCGACTCGTTCGAAATTCGAAACGCGTCCGTTGCCAGGCAAGCCCATTGTCAATGGGTGCGCACCGATCGGTCCATTGCGGTACAACGCGCACAGGGTACAACGGCGTACCCGCACACATTGAATGCAATGGGCCGGCCGGAGGCACCGATCGGTCCATTGCGGTACAACGCGCACAGGGGTACAACGCGTACCGCACACATTGAATGCAATGGGCCGGCCGGAGGCACCGATCGGTCCATTGCGGTATCAACGCGCACAGGGGTACAACGCGTACCCGCACACATTGAATGCAATGGGCCGGCCGGAGGCACCGATCGGTCCATTGCGGTTCAACGCGCACAGGGGTACAACGCGTGCCCGCACACATTGAATGCAATGGGCCGGCCGGAGGCACCGATCGGTCCATTGCAGTTCAACGCGCACAGGGGTACAACGCGTACCCGCACACATTGAATGCAATGGGCCGGCCGGAGGCACCGATCGGTCCATTGCAGTTCAACGCGCACAGGGGTACAACGGCGTACCCGCACACATTGAATGCAATGGGCCGGCCGGAGGCACCGATCGGTCCATTGCAGTTCAACGCGCACAGGGGTACAACGCGTACCCGCACACATTGAATGCAATGGGCCGGCCGGAGGCACCGATCGGTCCATTGCGGTTCACAGCAGCACAGGGGTACAACGCGTACCCGCGCACATTGAATGCAATGGGCCGGCCGGAGGCACCGATCGGTCCATTGCAGTTCAACGCGCACAGGGGTACAACGCGTACCCGCACACATTGAATGCAATGGGCCGGCCGGAGGCACCGATCGGTCCATTGCGGTACAACAGCGCACAGGGGTACAACGCGTACCCGCACACATTGAATGCAATGGGCCGGCCGGAGGCACCGATCGGTCCATTGCAGTTCAACGCGCACAGGGGTACAACGCGTGCCCGCACATTGAATGCAATGGGCCGGCCGGAGGCACCGATCGGTCCATTGCGGTTACAACGCGCACAGGGGTACAACGCGTACCCGCACACATTGAATGCAATGGGCCGGCCGGAGGCACCGATCGGTCCATTGCGGTACAACGCATCACTGTACATGTGACTGGCATATGTCAGCATGCCTGTCTCAGATGGACATATGCCAGCCACAGATAGCTCCCAGGGAGTGAGGGGCACACCTACATCACGACAGCCTGTCCAAACCTTATCATAAGGCATGTAAGGATGCATTTCCTATTGTGTGTATGTTGGTGTACATGTTGTCCTGTGGGTGTCACCTGTGGGCAGCCACCCCCAGGCTGTGCACGTGTTCATGGGGACAGGATCCTGGGTGTTACGTGTGCGTGACCACTGTGATGTGCAACTGTTCATATCTGTGCATGTGCCATGGTCACATTTCACAGTGGTGTATGTGTATGTCATGTCACATACCCCGTGAGTCCCATGTGGGACGGTATGTTTGAGCCAGGGTGTCCCAGTGGCACAATAGTGATGGTCCTCCACAGTCTTTGTGCATGTAGTGTTTACAATGTCTCTGATTTCATGTGCACAATGGGAGACAGTCTCCACATCCACGTTGTGTGTGCATGGACTCTGATGTTGTGCGTGTGTGTCACAGACGTCCATGTCTGTCCTGCCGTGGCAAGTGGGGCCACTACCTGTGGGGGTCATGGTTGTTTTGCTGTGGTGTATACATGATACTCCATGTAATGCCAGTGTCCATGTGGCATTACAGGGTCCCTGGGAATGTACCTGTCGTTGAGCTGTGGTGCCTGGGGCACATCTGTCCTCACATGTCACTGTGGGGGTTATTGTGACACGGCAGCAGGAGATGGGAACTGTGACACGGCCTCATGATATCCAATGGGCCAACCTGGGACTAATTGATGCCACCTGTTGGACCGTGTTGACAGATGTTGGCCATGTATGTACCATACATGTCCTTCCGGTACTGCACACTTCATGTAGTTGTGCCTCATAATGATGTATGTTGGGATCTTGAGTGTGTTCAATGCCGCATATGTGGGGTGACTGACAATCTTGCTTACTTCTCCTCTGCACTGCAGGGCTCCTGCTGTCCATCGGCCATTCCCAGACCTGGCAGCGATGGTGGAACGGGACAGCATCCGACGGTACCGCTTCACCAGGCAGCTGATTGAGGATTTGGCAGTGCAGTTGTCCCCACATTTGCAGCCTGGCCGGCCGTATCCTACAGCGCTGACCCCCAAGGTGAAGGTGATGGCAGCCCTACACTTCTTTGCCACTGGTACCTTCCAACATACTGTGGCGACTGCTGGTGGGATGTCACAGACCATGTTCAGCCGTGTGCTCCGCGATGTTTTGGCGGCAATGTTGCTCTTCCTGAACCGGTACATCTATTTCCCTAGACTGCGACGACTCACTGACGTGAAGAGTGACTTTTATGCCCTGGGGAGGATGCCGCATGTAATTGGCTCCATTGATGGGACACATGTGGCTTTGGTACCACCACAGGCCCAGGAGCAGGCCTACAGGAACCGCAAGCACTACCACTCGGTCAATGCACTGGTGGTGTGTCTTGCAGACATGACCATCACACACGTGTGTGCCCGTTTCCCTGGTTCAGCACACGATGCCTTTGTGATGAGGAGTAGTCGCATCCCCAGGATGATGGCACAGATGCCAGAACCAGCGTGCCTGGCTTGTCGGTGTGTACTGACTTTGTGCCATTGTGTGTGATCTGATCTGTAGTATTCCGCCCACTTTTCCAAGTCAGCTAATGTGCACTTGTCTGTCCGTAGGTGACTCGGGATACCCCAACATGCCGTGGTTGCTGACACCCCTCAGGAACCCTGTGACACCTGCCCAGATGCGCTACAATGAGGCACATGGTCGGACCAGGAGAGTGATTGAGCGGACCTTTGGTCTCCTGAAGAGCCGCTTCCGCTGCCTGGACAAGACCGGAGGGTCCCTCCCATATGCCCCTGCGAAAGTGTGCAAGATTATCATCGTCTGCTGCATGCTCCACAACCTGGCAGTGCGGAAGGAGTTGCCTCTCATCCAGGATGACAATGACCAACATCCGCCACCTGTGGAGGATCCTGGCCTGGACCACGATGCCAGTGACGATGATGATGATGATGGTGACGGTGATGTCCGCACACAGCTCATCACCAACTTCTTTAGCTGAATGTGAGTATCCTGAGGTGTCATGTCAATGATGTGAGTTGGCATGATGTGTGGGTGGTGCTCTGGTGCTGTTGGAGTGTGTCCATGGGCTACTTGACTGGATGTGTGTTGCGATGTGTGGTGACAGGTGGGCTGTACTCCCCAACAGTGTTGACATGCTAACTTGGTTCTGGGTGGGTATCTTGTAACATGTATTGTGCATGAGTTTTGCTGTTCTGTCCTGTACTCCATTGCTTTTGACTGTGTGTCATTTCTGTCCTTCGCAGGGTACTTTCAGATTCGTTTGGTCAACTGTGTCCACCGACGACGTGATTGCACATCCAGGCTGGTAGCTGTTGTGTCCCTACAGGTGATGTGCGCCACACCCATGGACTTCCTTCCGTCTACAGTTGTTGACTGTGTGCCCGCTGCCAGGTGGGGTTACCTTGCATCTGTAGTGGTTACGGCATGTTGCAACTGTGTAATAAACCTGTGCTTCACTTTGTGATGTGCATTGTCTGTGGTCACACATTTGACTGCCATTTGCTTACTGCACCTGTGGGCTACTTGACTACAACTGGGAATGGGTGTGGTGTCTGTGCATTGCACTGTCTTCCCTGGCAACATCAGTGTAGGCAATGAGTCAGATGGCCTAGGTGTGTATGTGTTGTGTAGCCCTGGTGGTGTGTCTCCCTCATGTGTGTCACGTTGCCTGTACTCACATGCCTGTGTTGTCCTTGCTGTTGCAGTTCGCATACACAGTGTAATTTTGCAGTTCATCATCCCCATAACAGCACCCACGTTGGAATCACGACAGAGGCAAGTATGGTGTATTAGTGTGTTTATTGTGATACATTTGTGTTAATAGTGCATAGGATGGGTTGTGCTGTACATAAATCTTGCAATCCTAAGTTCCTAGGTGAATTGA